>SPJY01007910.1:369133-419278 GCA_005191435.1 Raddia distichophylla | reverse complement strand
CCCCCCCCCCCCCCCCCCCAAAAAAAAATTGCATGCGCCAGTGAGCAAGGGAGGCGGTCGCCTGGGCGAGTGAACTACTGCCTAGGCGACTGCCAGTGAGCAATTCTGATAATCTTTATAAAGAAAATTGCACAGTTGTCCCCTGAACTTGCAAGAAATCTCACGTAGCCCCTTGAACTTGCGTTTTACTTTCTCGGCCCCTCAAACTTGTCACCGTTTGCACCGGGGCCCTAACTCCGTTAGGGCAGCCGTTAAGTGATGACGTGGTGCTGATGTGGCAGTTAACTGATTGCGTGTACTGTTAAGTGATGATGTAGCAGCGGCCACGTCACGTAAATCTATCAGAAAATTTGGAAAATCGTAAAATAAAATCTAAAAAAATTACAAAAAAAAATAAAAGCCCGAAAAAATTTCATAAAGAATCATAAAAACTCGAAAAAAATATAAAAAAATGGAAAAACTTGGAAAAATCGTATAAAAATTGGAAAAAAGAGAAAAATTAGAAAACCAGAAAAAGGAAAAAACAGGAATAATGAAAAACATAAAAAAATCATAAAAAAACTTCCTTCATCGAGGGTTGTTGAGCTCATCATGACATTTAAGTCTATCTGTTTGTCAAATTTCTTCCTTCTTCGTTCATAAAATTTCTTTATATTTTTTTGTGTCTTTTCTATTTTCCTTTTTTATGATGTTTTTCGATATTTTTTATAATTTTTCAAATTTATTCTAATTGATATGATTTTTCTATTTTTTTGAAATATTTTAGTTTTTTAAAATTTTGTTTCGATTTTTTATGATTTTCCCTTTTTCCTAATATTTCTGTTTTTTTTAATGATTTTCTAAATTTATTTTATGATTTTCAAATTTTCCTAATAGATTTACGTGATGTGGCTTGCCATGTCGGCTGCTACAACATCACTTAATGATACACGCAAGCAGCTAACTGCTACATCAGCGCCACGTCATCACTTAACGGCTACCCTAACTGAGTTTGAGCCTCGGTGCAAACGGTGACAAGTTTGAGAGGCCGAGAACGTAAAACGCAAGTTCACAGGGATACGTGAGATTTCTTGCAAGTTCAAAGAACAACCGTGCAATTTTCTCATCTTTATATTTACATAATGATTCTTAACCTTTTAGATAAACCACCTTGCTATTTTTTTTTCTCATCTTTATATTTACATAATGCAATTTTCTCACGTTGTAGATGCGAGAACCACCTTGCTATTTTTTTTAAATAGCATGTCCTAAAATCTCCAAACAAAACTTTAGCCACAGGCTACAACCAAATGTCCTTGTCGATCTCAAGCACCACACGAAAGATCATCCGTAGATCCACAAGGAAGAAAAACCCCTACCCTACATAAGTCATAGCATTCAGCATCAACAGCAGCCTGCAGCCATGGACGATAGGCTGCCGCTCCGGCCACCGCCACCGCCACCGCCGGAGTCACTGCCCTTCTCAGCCTCTGCCCCGACCTCGCCGTACTCCGCGCTCCACCCACTGCTCCTCCCCTCCCCGAACCCTCATCTCCTTCTCAAGCCCAAGACGTTGACCCTCTCGCTCTCCTCCTCCTCCCTCGCATCCATATCCTCCTCCCCGCCCGCCCCCGCCGCCGCCGCCGACGCCTGGGAGCTCGTACAACCGACCGCAGCCGTCACGGCCCCCGCCACCCCCGCGGACGGCAGCGTCGACGACTGCGTCATCTTCCCGCCGCGCCTCCACGAGGGCCTGGGCCTGGAGGGGGAGGAGGCCGAGGAGGCGGCCTCGGCGAAGGGGGCGGAGGAGGAGGAAGAGGATGATGAGGGTGGAGAGTGGCCATGGGGCTGGGGGAGGTACCGCTCGGCGGCGAGGCGCGCGTGGGCGGCCGGCGCCGGCGCCGTGCGGGAGGGGGTGCTCGCGAACGGCGCGTGCGGGTGCCGCGCGGTGAGGCCCGCCGTGTGGTCGGCCGCGGCGGCGGCCGTTGTGGTGGGGGCGCTCCTGTACGCGCGCCGGCGGGACAGGAGGGAGAGGGACCTGCTCGTCATGCTCTCGCAGGAGAAGGATAAGGTATGGATCTCTACAGACTTACAGCCTTTCTGAATGTTCGTTTAGACTAGTCTGTGTAGCCTTGAAGCAATTCGATTTGATCATTTGAAGGGAGTTGTACTGACCACATTCAAGAAAGTTTGGTTGGCGATTGTCAAGTTAGTATTGAAATATGCTTCATGTCATTTCGATCATTGGTATGAGATGCTGGATGAAGCTAAAAGAGGATGCTTAGGAACCTGCTAAATAATAGAACGAACATTATCTTTCAAATGATAATGGTTGATGTATCCTTGATTCACTCATTTGATGCTTTTATATAGCATAAATACAATCTTTCGGCAGCCTGTATGTTACCCATGATCATGGATGGCCATTTTTCCTCTTAGTACTCTTGATGTTGGTTTTATTCAAATATCAATATTCGTTATTTGGGTTGGGCTCATGCCTCTAGAAGCAAATGCTCAATCGTAGAAGACTTGTAGCTTCCTTTTAGGTAGTGTCCTGCAATGTTTCACTAGATCCAAATAGGCTGAACATCCCAAGTATCCTTCGATTAAAATTCACTCAAGTTGTTATGTTCTAGGCCCAAGCTTGTCTATAATATTTAGGAAGCTAGGCATGAGGAACTATTCTTATATTCCACAGCATAGATTGTTGACAGTTTGGTGTTTGAAGTCTCTATTATCTTTTATTGCTCTGAGACTTTTCTTTTTTTCCTTTGCATATTTTAACATATGACAATTTGTGTTGGATATCAACAATTTTGCTGTCATTGTCTTAGAAAATTATGAGTTTATCCAGGTACTCTCATGTATGGTTGCTATTCAGTAATATTTTACAGAGGTTTAAGTATGCATGCGGCACCTATACATATTCACTGAACATATGGTCGTTCAACTATCCCTCATGACATTTTTTTTATCTTTTGCAGAGGATAGCACAACTTCTGCATCAAATTGCTTTATTGAGTGACAACAAAAGCAGCAGCGAAGCAATTAAAATTATCAGGAACTCTTAATCGCAGTTTCGGTGCGGGAGAGGTTTGATTGTAATATTGTAGCAATTCAGTTTGGTAGTTACAGAATGTTGCCCTAATTAGTCCTGCGGGATCAGGGCATGCAGGCTATATACAGTTTAGTTGCATGATCTTGCATAACCCTGATGCTTACATAATTAAAGGATGAGACGTCCTTGTTACCAAACATCAAGGAATCAACAATTCATCTCCCTTTGTTGATAATTTCCAAACTTTCAAATATGTAGAAACCACTGTTGATAGTGACGGCGCTGAACTTCTGTATGCATAATTTTCATTTTCAGTTATGATTTTGAAGGACATCTGTCCGTGATATTAACTTAATACTTATGTTATCTTCTTTAATTTTTATCACAATTACATTTGATGTTATTAGAAACTAATGTAGTTTCCCAGCTAGACACACAGCATATTGTCTTTGTTATATGATTCTGTTATCTTGCATTTGCTCTCTATACATATATACCTTATTAATACATATAGTGTTATAATATCAGCCCGCCGAAATAGGTAGCGCACTAGCGCATATATTATCTTAGAATTTCTACGTTTTTTGGTTTGTAATTGCAAGATTTGCTAAACATCCATGAAGTTGCTGCCTTTGTAGCTTGCCAATAACTGATAAGCAGATTTTGACAGTGGCGTACAGGCAAACATAACTGAAAGCTCATTGGGTGTCAGTCCAGTGGGAACCGTCATAGAAATTGAAGGCTTATGCAACAACATCGCTGAAGTCTGGAATTATAATTGCTTCAGACATCTACAGCATGAATTGGTAGTCTTTTTTCTTTTCCTTTGTTTTTGAAAGAGGCAGTGGAGCTGAAATTTATGTCTAACAAAGATAAAAAAAAGGACTGGTCTACAAATGAATTCACCCCTCGCTCCTAATTATTATCATTCAGAGAAGTGGTATCAGCCTATCACTATTATTTTTTTTTTGGAACCTATCACTATATCCCTTCACCTTCTACAAACGAAAAAATGTAGTCCATCAAGAGATCTTCAGAAAACCTACTGGTAGAACCACAGCAAGATCCAGCACCCATGAATAACGGTCAAGCGAAACCGCATATGTGCAAATACTTCTTTACAGGCGATCTAGCATTCTTCTGGGACAATTCAGCTGCAAGGCCATCACACCGGGACTCGTCTTCCTCTAAACCAAGTGAGCCACTGCGAAACGCGGAAAGGAAACAGCAGTAAGGACAGAGCCTGAGGAACAAGGAATAGCTGATGAACTTATGGGTTTACATATGGCTTTACCGAAGTCACATATGGGTGCTGGAAAATCCAGCCGGTGCTGGGGCTCTTTTGCAGGTAAACAGCAGCAGTTGGCCAGAAGCCGCTGGGAGGAAATGCAGCAGCAGCGAGAGTGTGTCAGACACAGCGCCACCAGATGATCATGTAAGAACACTTACCCCAAATAAATTTTGCAAGGGGGCAATGCCCCCGATTTTCATTCCTTAGAAACAGAAACATATTACTAAGTTCTAGTTGTTTATCTGTACTGGTCATATTATTGATAGTTTATACCAACCTGAAGAGTAGGACGAAGCCATAGGACTCTGCAATCATGCCTAAGACAGGCCAACCAACAAGGACCAGGAGAAAGCCAACCCCGAAAGAGATCGAACCCTGCGCAATCAGGTAATATCTTGTTCATTAGCTGATAATTGAACTGGAACTGAACAGGTGGGGTATGTGAAAGAGCTTGTGTTGGGTTCATCAGAACCTTGTGATTCTTAGGCTTGGTGAAGAATTGCACGGTTGACATCGGCCCAATGGTCAGTGAGACACCACACACGAAGAGAATCTGAGAACATGAAATTCTTGATTACTGCAAGGAGGACACCACAGTGAAATCTGAATCATTTAGGATGATCAATCTTACATTTCCCATTGCCAGGAACCCCTTGTCAAACAGCATGACTATCCCAAGAAACGAGAAGAAGACCCCAAATCCTGTCAAGCCCAACCCAATCTCTGTTGGAAAAATGGATGAACAGACGGGTGAGCAAGATTTTAAAGGTTCAGACGCATGGTACATCACAACGGAAAATGCACGGCAACCAAAGGAAATTGCCACAGATTGAAATGTGGCAGACAAATTACAGAACATATTGTGCACTGTTCACTGTCATATTTGGTTACTATTAGATGGTCCCTCCTGGTTTTTTTCGTGGCCAGGAAGCATTCAGATGAACTACATCTAACTGGCAGTCTGTTCATCTTATTACCATGAAACATCCATGGGAGGGACATCGAAAAGAATAACTGCAGTGTACCATGAAACTGCAGGCCTGAAAATTTTCCATTCTGGATAGATATCAAATTCCTAGAAATTCCTAAGCCTAACTGTTCAGGGTTCTGAATTCTAACCGTAATATGCAGAGGGAAAACGCTAAGAACATTGATTAGCTTGCTACATTTACCACAGCGCAGCATAAATATCACTGCATCCATAGCGACGGCAAATTCTCCTCGCTAAACGAAGGCGGGTAGGCCAAATGTGTACCGCAAAACATCAATTAATGTAGTGAGTTCTTCGCTCCAGCCAGAATGGTAAGACGCAAATGGTCCATGGCGTGGAAATGAAACAACAAATAATATCTCCTGCAGCTACGTATCAGCAGCATATTAGCAGATCAGCAAGCGAAACACTGCCTAATCCCCCCATCAAACTACTCAGTTCGCGCGAAAAGGAGAAGCAAGCGCGGCCCAATGCACCCACCAAACCATTCAGAAATTGAGCGAGAAAGAGAGAGGGGTCGGGACAGGCGGTTGTGGAGTCACGTACTCTTGAGTTCACTCATCTCGAAGGAAACCATCGCGTCGCGCCGGCCCGCGCGCGAATCCGCCGCTGCTACAGGCGCCGAGCAGTCACCGCGTCTGCAACAGCAAAGGGAGGCAGAGCACCACGTCAAGACCAAGCACCCTCGCATGCACGCAACGCAAGGGACACGCCGCGAATGAGGAAAACGAGAAGGGCAAGGGTTTCGCGTTCGCGAGCGATCACTCGGAGCACAGGGATGGCAACGGACGCGCACGCGCGTAGTCACGTACCTCTCTCTCTCCCCCGCCAAAAGGGAGAGGCGGCGAGCTCGAGGGCGACGACGAGCAGCCGGCGAGCGACACGGCGGCGGGATGGCGAGCGAAAAGATGGAGGCGAGCGGCGATCGGTGGTGGATGGTGTCGGTGGACGGTGGGGCTGGACGAAGTCGGTGCGGCCGAGGAGTCGAATGGAACCGCCGTGCCGTGCGGTCGCCCCGTATTTATCGTCGGGCCACGGCGCGCGGGTTGTGCCTGCGAGTCTGCGAGGCTGCGACTGCGAGGCTTCGGTCGGCGCGGGATGGCGAAGCTTCGGTCGGTGTGGGCCCGGCTGGTCCGAGCCGGCCGTTGCGTCTGTGTGGCCGCTACGCGCTCCCGTTTTTTTGCTTGCCCGTGAAGGAGAACATCTCCGGGCGATGAGGGCACCCGACCAATGGGTTTCGTACACGTGGAGCTTCGGGGGCTGTCCTCTCCCCAAGATCTTGGTCAATTTGGACAAATTTTTTTTTTCATATTTTGAGTTTTTTTAAAAATAAGTTCAGGAAAATATGATAAAATTGTTCTACAACTACGAGGCTAGGTTTGAAAGAGTTTTGAGAATTTGAGGCGCTTCCATTCAAGTAGGTTTTGGAGGTTTGAGGGACAACTTTGATTTTTTTTGAAAGTTTATTTTATGACCTGAATTGCTATGCTTTTCCTAAATAACCATCTCAATTATGAAACATATATTTTAACGCACAAAACCATAAAACCTGTGCAAATAATCCCTTGGGGACGATTTAGAGGCGATTTCACCACCGTGGCACGAGTTGGCTTGTGACATGTGATTTGGAAGTGGGACCCATATGTAAGGGCTGTCTCCTTTCCCTTCTTTCCTCTCTCCTCACTCTTCCCTCCCTCCTTCTCATTTTCCTCTCTTCCTGTCGCTCCTCCCATCTCTCCACACACCGGTGCGACCCTTTCCTGATGCCTTCACTCCGAAGTGTCATCCCTTGGTCGCCACCGCACGCCATCCCTCCCTAATCTCTTGGTCGTCGTCACGTGCCTCCCCACTCTAGCCATCGTTGAAAGAGTAGGGAGATCATTGGTGGGGAGAGGAGAGGGCGAAACCCATGGCAATGTGGGTAAGGGACAAGGCGGCTTCGAAGCGGTGCAAACAAGGTAGTGCATCAGCGTAGTGGCAGCTGCATGGACGATGGCCTATGCAACGAGATTGCGCTTCGACCAACGAGGAAGGAAACACCATCCATCAGCACATGCTAGAGGCGAGGTGTCTGCAAGCATGGTCACTATCATCTTCAGGTCCTTGTTGAGCTGCTGTTGTTGTTAAACTTTTGCCGGTGAGATCCAATTCAATTTTCCCAAATTTTGGTCATCATGGCCAAATTGCAAATTTTGAGCCGGTATTAGTATCCTCGGATGCTAGAACCTTCGTCGACCATCTTTTTTTTATCCAATTTTGACTTAGTTTGACTTTGCCATTTGAGTCGCCACTCAAGGCTTTGGCCTCCTATCGACAACTCAACCTGTAGCTCAACCTGCTTCAAAATAACCCAAATAGATCTACATGGTCCATTGATGCTCCTCGCATTGGGAGGAGGAGGCCGGGGCGGCAACTAATTGGGAGGAGGACGGGACGACTGAAAGCACAAGCTCACAGGGGGATTAATGTTTTGGTAATTGATGTCAACTAGGTCTCCGACTCTCCGATGACTGCTTCAAGGTTAAGGACCTTATTTGTTAGTTCTTCTATTTTTTTTGTGTGCGTGTCTGTTTCCGGCCCATCTGGTCCGTCGTCGTCTGCGAAGATCATCTCCGGTTGTAAATCCTTCTAAGCACATTTCTGAGTCCTTCGAGAGTGTTCCGGGATGTTCGGTTTGAGTGGCAAGGGTTCGAGAGTATTCTGGGTTGTCTGGAGTTTCAAAGCCAGATATTTCCTATGGGCGTGAAAATTCCTGCCTAATTGTCCAAATGTTCCCGCCGAGTTCACAAGTCGACAAACATGGCATAAAATGCTAGGCGAGACATTAAGGAGAAAGGGATAGCCAAAACGAAGTGGGTTGCCAAAAACTAGCCCTATCGGACTGAGTCCGACGGCCGTCGGACTGGGTCTAATAGATGAGCGTGCCAGCAACTAAGTCCCCCAAAATGCAACCCTTGCCCTAGCCACCCTTGAGAGTTCCTCCCATGGTTGCCTCTCCACCCTTGGCCTCCATGTGTGCTTGAGAGAGGGAGAAGAAGAGAGGAAAGAGAAGAAGAAGAAGGTGCCCCTACCTCCTTCCTATTCATCCCGGAGGTACTACCCTATCCCATGGTGTTCTTGCCCAAGTTTCCATGAGAGGGAGAGGTGGTGTGAGGTGAGATCTCCAGTCTTGTGCTCTTGGAACTTTACTTCCGGAAGGAGGTCAACGCCAAGCCTTCGTCTACAACAACTCAATCTACTACACCAATGAAGCCCTTCGGTTGAACCGGAGGCCACCTCCTTGTGTGGGGGCATTGCTTGGAGAAAAATTCGTCCTTGTGACCCTTCGGTGGTGCAAGGCCGGTCTGAAAGGATCTCTAAGGCCTAGAGGGGGTGAATAGGCAATTTTTAATTTCTCTTAGGTTATACTTGATTAAGCAACAAGATTAAGAGTGACCCAATCCTAGGTTCTAGTGCACTATCAAGCGGAAGCAAATTAAACGACACGCACTAGTAGACTAATCCATCAAATCAAGGCACTCAAGCAATTTAGCGATTCATGCGGAAGTAAATGAGACAAAGGAGAAGTGACACGGTATTTGTTTCACCGAAGTTCGGAATCGCAACTCATACTCTCTGTTGAGGCTAGCCTTTGTACACAAAGATCGACTCCCTCTTGAGCCACACGCCTCACTTATTCCCCGGTAGTCGTTCTGCCACTCCGACGAGAAGGACTCCGTCACCTACACACCGATTCGAGAGTAGCCATACACCAAGGCCTACTCCCAAACCCACTCCTCCAAGAAAAACACTGTCTTCAAGAGTAATAAGCCCGAAATGCCTCGATTATGCCAAATTGAAGGACTTCCATGAATCTCGATTTGGGGGAAAGTAGGTGGTTGATGAATTGGTGGAGAAAATGCTCTAAAACACCCCTAAAATGAGTAGATGTTGGCTATAGGTGAAATGGAGCATCAAACCTCATAAACGGTTGCTACCAAACTCAATTTATACCCCTAGAGAGAAACTAGTCGTTGGAGCTCGGAAAAACTCCAAAAACTAGCCGTTACAGTACTCGTCGGACCCGGTCCGATGGCTGCAACCACGTCTCAGAACAGCTGGGACACGTATTGTCGGACCCGATCCGATGGAGGTTAAGGCACCGGGACAAGGTACTGTCCGACCCAGTCTAGCGACGGTCGGACCCGACCAGCAATAAAAGAAAGCACTTAGGGTTTGGGCCCATCAGACCCAGTCCGACGGCGGTCGGACCCAGTCCGATGAGCACTGACGAAGCAAGACTTAGACAATTTTAACACATTAGGATCTTTAACTATTTGTGAAAAGCTTGTGAACTAAGAGAAGGCTAGGAATATAAGTGAAAGAAAGACTCGGCATGATCGAACCAATTAGGCCCCTCTTGAAGCATGTGCAACAAAAGTAAAAACCTAGATACTCCTTAACCTACACACGAGCTCTTCACTTGCCCGATCATGCTTAGATCATTTTGAAGCAGCTCAAATATTCGCCGAAACCTTGTTAGGATTCCATGAAGGGTCCAAGAACTCCCTAGCACAAATATCCACGTCATCAATACCACTAAAATAATTAGGGCTAAACAATGCTCACACGGTCGATGACCCTTCGGCGGTGCCGGTGAAGAAATCCTTTTTGTGGCCTTTCGGTGGTGTGAGAAGGTCAGTGACCCTTCGATAGTGCAGGTGTGGTGTGTGAGGTCTTTCTACCTGTGAGAAGAGCTCGCCGCTTGTATGGGTTTGGAGTTTGCCCACCATTCGTTGGTGAAGAGCTTCCACTAGTGGATCGGGCAAAAAGGTCGAGAGAGACATTGGCTTTCACTTGGAAAGTTTGCCTAACGGTGAGTAGTAGCTTGCTCCGAACATCAGAAAACACATGGTTGTCTCTTGTCTTCATTTCTTTACATTTTCGTACCTTTACTTTCACGCATATATTGTATTTAATTAACTGCCTAGTTAGAACTTCACTCGTATTCGTTTCCGATAACTAGCATCATAGGCTCAACCGATTACTTGGGTCACTAATTTGACTAACCACTAGCACAATCAAAGTCGGAATTAAAAATTGAAAAGCCGATTCACCCCTTTCTCGGCCTGAGATCCCTTTAACAACGTCTGATTGGGAAAAGGTAGGGGCGGTTTATGACTGTCATGGGCTACCACGTCAAGAGGTTAGGGCAGCGATGGGTGGAAGCCAAGGCGGCAACGACGGATGCTGGTGGTGAGGTTGGGGTGTTGCTCTAAGTGTAAGAGAGAGATGGGAGAGGAGAGGAAGGGAAAAATGGAAAGAGAGGAAGGGGAGGGAGAGAAAAGGAAAGAAGAGTGACATATAGGCCCAAGCGCCATGTCAACTCATGTGCCACATGCAAACTCAGAAGTCATGGTGGTGAAACCACCCCAAAGGGTTATATGCACCAATTTTACTATTCCGAGAGTTAGCACATGATTTCATAGTTCAGTAGGTTATGTACACAATACACAATATTTTAAAATAGATTTCTCTTTAAAAAATAAAATAAAAAATTTAAATATTTTAGGAAATTTTGCTACAGAACACTCTAAACTTCATACTCTAAACTTCATGTCATTTACAAGGCGCCGTGAGTCGATGACTTGTGGGCCACGGTAAGTGCCGGCAAATACATTGAATCTATAGTATCTCCAATTTTTAGCACTTCTTAACGCTCTCAAAATCCACCACTCTTTGCTTAAAAAAAAAAATCCAATTTTAAGCATGGTAAAATTTGGCTCGCATGGATCAGCATTGACATTCCAATAGTGCTACAGTTTGAGAGAACGGGCATTAAACTGACCAGACGATCCTGTTTATGAACTTTTTAACTTCAAAATAAATTTAAGGGAGCAGCTCCAACCCAGTCGCTTGGGTCGCTTGTGCAGTCGCTTGGGTTGCTTGTGCGCCTCATTTGGGCCCATCTGTCGGCGAGCGCACGGTGCGGCCCAGACGACCGGGTTTGAGCAAAACCGTAAATTTAAACGTGAGTAACTTCAAGCTACGTCACTTGTTTTATCAAATTCTAACCACAAACATAATTCACTCGTTTGGTTTAAGGCATGGCATAGGTACGAGCCATCACAATTCTCGTGTGAAAAAAAGTACAAAAAAAGAGATTTGTGTCACCCCCAACAACCTGCAGGATGATCAGATGATGAACCACAGCCCATGACAGTCATAACATGAAGTGGTCTCTCAGGCTAAACACCACCATTGATACCAAAGGCATAAACATCATCAATTGGTTCCTTATCAGACATGGCTGTAAAACACTGCAAGGTTGTTTTTTGGGCAGCACGATGCAGGAGATTGGAACAACATATCAACATGACACAAGAAATAGGAAGACATCAAGACCTAGCCACATTCAATTCAAAATTCAACAAAAAATTGAAACAAATAAAAAATGTACTGACCCATCCGCTCAATGCAACTGAACCCACACCAACACCTATACAGATGTGCTTGAACTCTTGTTTCACGCATTAGTATTATATTAATGATAATACATAAATCTAGGAATTGTCAAACCATGATACACATAAGGCAGTCTAGACTCTAAATTGCATCCATTTGTGACATCAAGGGAATGATGAAAAACTGGAACAGCCTCCATAGACCTTTGTTGCTATTTGCTTTGACTCCTTTCCGGGTGACAACTGTCTATCTTACCATTGAAACATTATGCGTGAATTGGCAGAGTAAAAGGTAGTCAAGTTCCAGGGAACGAATGAATCATCCACCATCATAGTGCCGAGTATCAACTGACTAAGGAGTGTATTAGAAACTAAGTAAGCAACATTGATATCCATAAAGGATTGCTAGCTTAAATGTCACGGCGACAAGGCAACAAAGAGCATCAAGATCAATGGAGGGTAGCTCTAACTTAGATGTCAAGGCAACAAACAATGCTTTGCAAATTTCAACCAACGTGTTGCTTGAAAGGATACCACAAATTTTCTTGAAGCAACTGCCTACTGCATGATGTTCACACAACTTTTAAGGACCACCAACCCTTGTCGCATGAATGAACTCCACATTTTTTAAAAAAATCCCCGCCACATTGAAATGAGACAAAATGTTGATTTTGCTGGATGCCAATTTCATCATCTAACAGCTAGCTAAAATTATGTGGAAGATAATGAAGGTTCGCGAATGAGCATTTGTCAAACTGTTTATTTCATCTAGCCATACATGGCCAACCAGAATTGACTTAATTTGAAATTAACAAAACTATAAATAATAACTGCACAGTGCATCATTAGTACTTAGCGTTGGATATGTTTTAAATTGAAATGCAAACTATGTAAACTCTTGGATCTGGTACAACCGCATATTAATTCCATTTTTATCAAATAGTTTAGTACAATTACAATCCCACAAATTCCTGATGTAAACTGCAAGAAGAACATGTGGTTCATTAGATAGATGGGAACCCAAAAGCCCAACATGTGCTTGTTTGAAACCAATCTTCAGCCCATACCTCAACATGACTGGGCTTTTTCCAAAGAACACATGAGCCAAATGAAATAAAAGTAGGTCGGTACAAAAAGTACCAGCAGACTCTTGGCACTAATGATGCAAATACTCATCGGTACAATCACCTTGCAATTACTAATATAAAGAACAGATGGCCCGATGCAATCATGCACGCCCACCTTGCGAACAGGAGATAAACCACTGATGTAACTTAAATATTGTAGCAAAGTACCATGTTCATAAAAGAAACATCGATTCCTCATCTCAAGCGCATCTCTAATAGTCATATAGGCACCACTAATCATCAGAAGAGGAAATCATAAATAATTTCCAATGAAGTGCTAAAATAGAAGCAATTCTTGGTGGATCTTAAGCGCGGGGACGACACCTTACTCCTCTGCCGGAGCTGGAATGGTCGCTGACGAGGCCTCCGACTCCGACGCGCTCGCCTCAGCGGGCGCCGCCGGAGTGGGGGCGGCCTCGGGGGAAGCGGCGGCGGCGGAGCGGGACTTGGCGAGTTCGAGGAGGCGGCGGCTGACCTCCTTGGAGTAGGCCTGCAGGACCTCGATCCCCTCCTCGATGGAGGCGGACGAGGCGCCGGGGGACTGGGAGGCCGCTGCGAAGGCCTCGGCCTCGACGGCGGCGGCGGCGCGCTCGGCATCGGGCTCAGGGACGGCGCCGTAGCGCTGGGAGAGGACGCTGGGGGCGGCGAGCGTCTGCACCAGGCGGCGCACCACGGCGTCTCGCGTGCGCTGCGACGGCGGCCAGATGCTGAGCGACGGCTGCAGCACCTCCGCGGCCTTAGCCGCGGGCACTGGAGGGGCTGTGGCGGCGGCGGCGGCGGCCTCAGGGGGCGCGGGGTGGCCGCCCTCAGCGCCGGCGTTGGGGGCATCCTCCGCCATGGTAGGGTGTGAGACAAAGAGAGATCTGTGGCGTGCGGTGAGAGGAGAGAGACGGAGAGAGGAGGGACTGAGGGACGGGTAGGACCGTAGGAGTAGGAGAGACCTGAGGCTGGTTCGCAACTCGTGGGCCGTATATTAGGCTCCAACTGAATACAGTAGCGGCCCACTTTGGGCTTACGTGGAACGCTGATACGGGCTGGCTAGTACATTGAATAAGTGAAGCCTGCTTCCTATGCAGGCTGGGCTTCATTTACAATTTCCCCGGCCTGTCTGTAACTTCAGCTCTATCATTACACCTTTTTTCTCTGTCTCTGTGCATAGGCTTTGGAGCGCAAAGGCCTTCACTTGTGGAAAGCCGTGTCCCCTGTTTCCCGGGCCACTCACCTGCTCCCATTAGGCCACTCTGCTGCCCTAATCGCGCCGTCTGCCGCTAACCTCCGATTCTTCAGTAACTAACCTCCTCACCTAAAAGCAACGTGGAAAGAACAAGATGGTTAGATGGACCATTTGGTTGCCCCAGCTGCGCCAAGCGCAGGAGGCCGGGAGTCGAAATGTTGAATACCTAGATCTCATTCTCTGATCATGCACACACACACTGTCTAACCTCTTAGTCTTAGAGGAGAAGACGTTAATTGCCCGACCATTCAATTAAGTAAATTAAATGACCGAATTAAAAATGGAATTACTAATGAACGATATACCAATGCAACGGTATAGATATTACTATGTTTTGTGTATTTTATATCGTGTTTAATGAGTATTTAATGTGTACTGCTACTTTTCATTAGTGTTTCACATGATGTTTTATAAATGTTTCATGTGTTTCAAACGGTGTTGCCTCATGATAATATTTCACATGAAACATTTATGCAGTATGCACATCTATACTGCTGCAACTGTATACTGTCCACTGGTGTTGTTGCATTGGTGCTAGTGTGCTGCTAATCTGAACCACAAGATTCAGAGAACTCCAGCCCACACTCAAATCCCCATACACTCCACTCTCACTCTGTGTCGGTGCTCTTCGAGTTTTCCCTGCGACACCCCATGCATGAGGAGATGGCCAACCAAAGCCAAAGGTTTCTACTTCTTAGCCTCCTCGCTCTCGTCCTCCTGGCGCTGCTCGCGACGGCGGTCTTCGTGGCAGAGGGGGCGGACGCCGGAGCTACGCCGCCCGAGGCAGCGCTCGACGTGCGGGCGAGGAGGCGGTCGCGGTCGCGGCTCCCGGCGACGGAAGGCCTGGTCAGGGGCAGCGCGCGGAGGGTGCCCAACTCGTCGGACCCTCTCCACAACCGCTGATCGGTCGACGGCGAAGTGCTCTTTGCCATTCGATTATTGGTGTTCTTGCATAGCTGCATTGCATTGCTTGCTCATGCGTTCTTTCATTCGTCTGGCTGATGCATGGCTGCCGAATTGATGCAGCGCCGCCGTGGTCAGAGAATGAAGATGCGTATACAGATATATGCTGGTGGTGTAGTTGGTTTGATTTAGTTCTCCCCCTCGTCATTTTGAGTGTGTTGTGATAATTGGCGTTTTGTAAGCTGTGTCTATATATTTACAATCTTTTTGGTACTCTTTTTTTTTTTTGAGAGTGATGACCGTCCATTGCTAACACTATAGAGTTCATATGGATCGTTCCTTGACAAGTAGATTAACAACAAGGAGGTGGGTATCTAATCCAGGTAGACATGCTAATATGCAATGTTTAGCCAGCTAATGAGCAGTTTGGTTCCCTTCTCTTGCAAAGTTCAGGCCTTCATGGCCACCATTAGTTCTGCATGTAAGAGCCTCAGCATTTCAGGCGTATATATCAACGTCTCCCAAGATAAAATGCACCATAATCTCTCTCTCATCCCCTCATATATCCAATACATAAATTTTAGAAAGGAAATTGGTTCTATATGATTCAAATATTGCATGTTTTGATGTATAACATTGAAAGAGTTTGGTGCACTTTAACATCCTTCCAAGCTATATAGCATTCTTTCAAGGGATTGATTAGTCATCAGGCGCCTGCATAGAGGTTTTTTTGCTGGCGATTTTGCTGCCCGTTGAATTTTGCTCCAACGGCCAGATACCCTCCCCTTTTGTCTTCTTCCTCGTGCCACCTCATCCCCGATCCCCTTCCTCCTCTCGTTCTCCGCCGCCGACACCACCCGCTCCGCGCGCCTCCTCCTCCTCCTGCCACCACCTCGGCCAACGGCGCCCTCGCCGCCGGCCGCTCCACCTCCTACCCATCCTCCGCCGGCCGGGCCTGCGCACCCTAACCACAACGACGGCGTCCCAAATCCGCCCACCATCGACCGGCCTAGCCGCCATCTTCCCCCACCCCCAGCTCCAGCGGCTCCGCTGCCGCCCTCACGATCCCACCCAACCGTTGGGCCGCCACCTCCCCCCGACCCTCAATCTATGGCCGGGGAACACTGGGGTCCCCGAACCCCCAACCCTAATCCCTAACCCGAGCGGCGCCGGCGGCCGGAGCTAGAGAAGAAGGTGGCGCCGGAGATGGAGAAGAAGGCGGAGCAACCCAGGTGAGTCGGATCGATTGAATCTGGGTGGATTCTGCAGGCATCTGCAACAAATTCGATTTTGTAGGCGCCTGCGAAATAGCAATTCCATTCTTTCAATTCCCCAACGCATTACCTGGAGTTGGGCAGCTCATTTGGCCCACTAAGGCCCCCTTCTCTTAGAAAACTCTTCTCTCGTTAGAGAAAAGAATACACCACCGCATGCCCTATAGGTTGCCCCTTGCTATGCTCGGCCTTACTCAGTCAAATCATTGTCATCGTTGTCTTAAAAGTTATCATTGTCGGGCATTGCCGCCATCAAAGACATACTAGGTGTGCCGTCTAACCGCACACGCAACTGCCTCATCTGCGCTACATTAAGTCGTTGACCTCACCTTGTAAGTAACTCCAGCCCTATTTGTTGATAATTGTGGTTTCGGTATTGATAATAATGTGAAAGTGATCAAGATCAGTAAGGATGTTCATAGATTCTTTGGAACCCTACCGATGCCAACAAGAACAAATAAAGTCATATTTTGTGAATGTGATGTCAAGACCCGGGCATTGAATGGGGTCATCTGAGTAGTTTTAGAGTTGGTGATTTTTATTGTTGACCATTCTATCAAAGTAGGTGTTGTATAGGTAACCCCCCCTCCCCCTCCCTCACTTTTCAGGTGATGTTGGCGAAGCTATCGAAGATTCGTGAAGATTGTCCCGAAGGTAGGAGCAACCTTCGGTGCCCCGAGCGAGAGAGGAAGAAGCCCCCAAGCCTGAGGCACCATCCCGAAGGTTCATGGAGGACCCCGAGGATAGTTCTTTTCCGCCAGCAGGAGGGATCCTATTGCGTTGGGCTTTAGGCGGCCTTTTGGGGCCCAGTTAGGCCCCCAAGGCTTAGGGTTTCAGGGTAGATATGTCAAACTCATGTACTTGTAAAAAGAGAACCTCATAACCACGGTTGATGTAGATCCGACGCTCTGAGGGCAGGGGAAAAAGGGTATTTTCGCATCATTGTAACAAACCCTGGGCTCTGCCCCCATCTATAAATAAAGGAGACCACCCCTGTTTCAGGGTAGAGCATTTCTGTTCAAACAACCATATGCTTCCCTAGATCCAGATCCCAAAATTCCCAGTGTCCTTCCTAACCCTGTGGGAGGCACTAACTTACTATGCATGAGACACACTCACCAATAGTTGGCACCGTCCGTGGGGATCTGGAGGAGAAGCTATGGCCACCTGAAGAGGAGGTCCCACAAACAACGAAAGCGAGGTAGCGGAAGAAAGGCAAACCAAAGGAGGCGTACGCACAAAAAGAGAAGGCGTAGTCACTAGGATTTGAGGAGGAACGTGGGGCCATGCGTTGGGCGTGAGAGGCATGGATAATGAGAGGGACGAAGGTGTGATAAGGAACTTCGGAGAAGTCAGACTGGAGACAAGCCGAAGTGTAACACCCCAAAATTCTAAAACCAATTTGGCACGTTAATAATTTATTTAACTACATGATTTAAGAATATTAAATTGTTTAATTTGGAAGGCATCATGGCATCATCATCGCATGCATTGTCTTTGAATTAGAACTTGTGTATTAAAATGTCCAAAGTAAATACCTGTTCTCAAGATATAAGTATTTTATTCAAGGTATAATATTTCTTTTAAGCCAAAGCCAAACACTAAAGTTTATTAATAGGAAATTTTGTTGCATCCAATCCAGTGGGTTTTCCCCGGCCCGTTCCCTTTTCCCCTCTTCTCCTTCCCTCCCCTTCTATTTTCTCGTCTGGGCCGATCGGCGCAGTCCCGACCCCCAAGTCTTCACGGCCCAGCTCCTCGCCGCGCCCACCTCTCAGTGCAAGGCGCGCCCTTCAGCCCTGACTGGCCAGTGGGCCCAGGCAGTCTCTCGCGAGTGCGCCCGTTGCCGTTTCCTTTCGCTGGCGCGTGGACCCAACGGTCAGCCGCCCGCCGTCGTCCCCTTCCTCCCGCTGTTCCCTCCTCTCTTCCACGCAGGTCGCTGCTTCTCCGTTCTCCGCACGCGAGCCCGTGTTCCTCCATCCGTCGTTTCCCTTCTCCTGCTCCTCGCTGACTCTCTCTCTCTGCGCCTCCCGTCCCATAGCGGCTTAGCCGTAAATGGGACGCAGTCGTTTTCCCCCGTCCCCTTCGATACGCCACCGCCCCGGAGCTCGTGCCGGAGGTCGCCGACCAACCCCGCACTGCATTAACTTCTTGCCGCCGTACCGCTTGCCGTGCGCCTATAAAATAGGGCACTGCTCCACCTTAAGCTCCTCCCGGGCGCCGCTGTCTCCGCTTCGTCCCCAAGTCCGATGATCCGCCGCCTAACCGGCGCCGCCATTCCCTCCCTTTCTCCTTTTCCTGTTGGGGGTGTGAATCGCTCCTCACCATCGGCCGGTTGCAGGTTGACGAAGCCGCTAGCACGCCTGGGGAGAGGAGCAGCCGGTCCGTTCGGGGCCACCGCCACCGGAGCCCGCAACCACGCCGTCATCGCCAAGCTGCCTGGACGCCCCTCTGCCCCGGTAAGCTCGCTGAGCATTTTGTCTCATTCTGTGTTTGCTTTCGGCCGAAAGAATATTGGGTTTCGGTCTCGCTCCTCGCCGGGGCCGCGGTTACCGCGAGACGCCGCCGCCATGCTCAACCGCGAGCGCCTTCCTCGTGCACCCCTGGCGCCATCGAAACCATCTTTGTGATTGCCTCGCCACCCTCCACCTTTTGGGCCAACCATGCGGTGGCGGATGGTCGAATCACCGCCGCCACTCCTTTGTTTGGCTCGTGTGTCGCTGACACGTGGGGCCCGCGGACTCCACTGGCCAGTGGCGTGGAGCCAATGCCCCGCGCGCCTGCGTGTGCTCGCGCGAAGGCCGCACCGCGTCACTGGGCCGCGTTGCCAGTCGGCCCACCAGTTGGGGAAAGCCCTTTTCATTTTATTATCAGCAGCGGTGAAAAGCAATTATTAAAAATAGCAAATGCGCTGTAAAAATTCTGCAAAAATTTATAATATTACCTTAAATGTCTCTGGATCTGAGAAAAATACAAAATGGCATGTCATCCATGCAGCATTCGAATAGTAGTTAAATAAATAACTTAGGGTTGCATCATTTCATATGTGCATAAATGATTTTCGCAGTTTTTCCTTTTAAATAAAAATGCATTGAAAATATTGTTGCTGATGGGTGTTGTACTGCTGCGCATGTGTGTTCGTGCGAGTAGGAGGCCAAGGTTCCGAAGACCCGATCGTCGACGCTCTCTTCGCTTTCCAAGGAACCGACCAAGGCAAGTTCCCTTTTGATCATATTGTGGAGCCATTTTCGTTTATTTAGAAAATGTTTATTAGACCTGAAAATGTGAATGCTAATTTAAAAGGATAACGACGTATTTGATAGACCTAGTTATCATGACCGAATAGACAAAGGTAAGAAATAATGTTAGGATTAACACCTAAGGCTAAAATAGCTTTGCTTATATTTAAATATTCCGTCGTGGTAGGATTAAATGCTTAAAATTCTTTTATGCGAAATGATTCTATCATTTCTGTGAAATGAGTCTGTGTTGAGAAAGGTTTGGAGAAAAGTGGTTTAAAGGTAGTGCGTCGAGGGCGATGCTTAATAGGAAATGTTTTCCTCTTTCCCCAAAATCTTCCGACTAGGGAGTGACTTTCGCCGGTTGGTGCGGTATGGCACCGTCTTGTGAAAAATCTAGGCTAAAATACCGTCTCTCCTCTAGTCTAAGGACTGCTCGTCCTATGATCCTACGAACTAAGGCATAGCAGTACGACCTCGAGTCCGATATGGGACGGACCTGGTCGTTAGTGCTTGAGCCGACGGGAACTTTCCGACAGTTCTCCGTTGGTGTTCAAGCCTAGTGGTCCTGTGGCAAAACACTTTTGGGTGCGTAGCCTCTCGAGGGTAAAGCATACCCACTCTGCAGAGCTAAAGCTATCATGATAGCCGTCCTCACGGTTACGAGCACGCGAAGGGACTGTTCATATGGTAGAACTCTTTTTAAAACCTTTCTGGGAAAAGTGTTTTAAAGGAAGGTTTGCGGTGAAAAGTTGCCGAGAAAATTTTCGTTTAATATAGGTGCCACCGGCTTACATCCTATATTGGGGTCCAGCCTACCGGGAATTGTTTGCGCGGATTGAACCTAACCGTTTTGAGAAAAGCAGTGGGATAAATGATTTTGACTCACCATGGCACTGAGGCCAAGTGGTGAGGGTGTTTTGAAGAGCCCAAAGGAAATGCTATGATTTAAAGTACATTTTAAATGCTCTGTCAAAACTAGGCTAACAAACCGCGTTCCGCAAAAATAACCTAAGCTTCCCCATTGGACTAAGCTTCATCTGCATAAAATTTTGACTTGCGGAATACAATTGTACTCACCCTTGTTTTCCCCTCTCCCTTTTAAAAACTTCAACAGCTGGTCCTTCCGATTTCAGCCCTCCGTCCGAGGATGAGGATTCTGATTACGATGAGGAGTCGTTTTTCGATTATGGCTATGAAGAGTAGGGTTGCGTATTCCTACAACCCTCGTGCCTGTGGAATAAATAATTGGTAGATGTTGTATTAAGTTTGTATCGTTGTGTACTCTGTATTGCGGCCTGCGAGCCGTTGCTTGTGTAATGTACTGGACTAAGTTTCCTTTATGTAATAATCAGAACGTTGGTGATGTACTGTTTCTGTTTAACTGTGTGTACTAGCCATGATCCTTAGGACTAGTACGTCTTTACGCAGGTGGAATCCGATCTTATAAATCGGGTGCCGACACGAAGAGGGGATCTTCGGGGCTCAGGGGCAAATCAAACTCCCGAGGAACCACTAAGCCCGCTTGATGACGAGGCACTCCCATCGTTAAACCCGCTCGTCCGTCCCGAATTACCGGAGTGGAACATTCAACGCCCAAGAACCCAAGGAGTAACGTTCATTCACCAACAACCACCCGAAAACCAAGATCAATCCTGGAAGGTGGCATTGCAGCAACAAATTGAGAAACTGAGAAGGGAGTTGATGGCATCACTTTTCCAGCAATCGCACCTAAATCACCGAACATACATAGATCTCGAAGGTCCATGTGCAAACCCACCAATGACTGACCTAAGCAATACATACCAAAAAGAAGTAGAAGGATCCAACTCACTCGATGAACATCTTCGCATAAAGAAATTCCCGGAGGGCTTCAAACCTCCACCCAACATCAAATTCTCTGGTGATACGGACCCAGTGGAGTTCTTGCAAGTATATGATACCGCCATTGAGGATATGGGAGGAGATGATGACATCAAGGCCAAGAGCCTATTATTATGTTTGAAGGGCACAACAATGTCATGGTTCACTTCTCTACCCTCTGGGTCTATCCACACTTGGGAGCAGTTGAGAAATAGCTTTGCGAACAATTTCCAAGGAAATTACATCGTGCGAATTCAAGAGAGCCACCTTTTCGCCCAAAAACAACAAAAAGGAGAGAGTGTTCGTGACTATTACAAGAAGTTCACGAAGATCAGGTGTTAGATCCGAACAGTCAGTGATTCGGTGGTGATAAATGCATTCACAATTGGTTTATAGGCAGGGGATTTGGTGCATCAATTAACAAGTGAACCATCAGCAACAGCCGCTGAGTTGTATGACAGGGTGGAGAAGTATGTCAGCGGTGAAGAGGAAAACCTACAAAGGCAAGGCTTAGGGAGGACAGAGACCACTAAAAAGAAAAGAAATGAACACCACAGCCCCGAAGATACAAGAACACAAAAGCGTCAAAGCCAACCAAAGAAGGTGCATGTTGTTGAGAAACCGAGGGAAGATACACGAAGAATAGAGAAAACACGGAGGGTGTAGCGTAAACCATATTACCGCGCCATCCACAGAGAGAACTAAAGCCACAAGACAGAAGAATGCAAGACTATCATTGGGCAGAGAGCAGATTACAGGAAGCAAATAAGGCAAGGAGATGATCAGCGTGACCAAAATCGAAGACGACAAGAAAATGATGGAAGGCAAAACCAAGGGTATGATAATAGAAAGCAAAACCAAGGACATGATGAAGGAAGGCTAAATTGAAGATATGATGGGAAGAGAAGACAGGAATATGATGATCGCAGGGAGAACCGAGAGTACGCCAATGATGAAAGAAATAGAGAAGATAGGAGATCACCAGACACAGTTCAGAATGCACAACACCAAAATCAAAACCAAAGGGTTATACATGTAATAGCAGGAGGATCTTCGTTTAACCTTCCGTCGAATAGACAGAGGAAATAATACCTTCGCCAAGTATCTCACGTGTCAATGTCAAGTAGCCCAAGACCATCACAAGCCATAACCTTCGATGCTAGTGATGCTAGGGGGGTGCGATTCCCTCACCAAGATCCACTGGTAATCACAGTTGAAATAGCTGGTTATCATATTGAGAGGACTTTGGTGGATGGTGGGAGTTCAGCAGGCATAATATTTCTCGAAGCATACAAGCAATTGAATCTGCCCGAAGATAGAATCAAACCCTTGCATGTACCACTAGTGGGATGCGGAGGAGACCTAGTGACAGCTGTAGGACAAGTAACATTACAAGTGACATTCCAAGAATTAAGGAGAAGAGAAACAAAATCAATATGCTTTGATGTTGTGGACATGGGGTACAGATATAACACGGTCTTGGGAAGGGGGGTAATCAATACTTTTGATGCTATAATATATCACGGATATTTATGCATGAAAATGCCAGCGTCAGATGGGGTTATCACTGTAAGGGGTAATCAGTATTCAACACGAAAATCTGAGCTAAAGGTAGTTCTGAAGACCAAGCAAGTATAAACAACACAGAGGGTGGATGCTCAATATTACCTGAGGGGGTGGAAGTCGAAGGCCAAACCAGAAGAGGACACTAAGAAACACCTTTTATGTCAAGAAGATCCTAGCAAGATTGTGATGTTGGGAGCCAAGCTAAGCGAAGACGAAGAAGAGCAGATACTGTAGTTACTTCGGACAAGCATAGATATCTTCGCATGGGCACCCAAAGAATCAAAAGGAGTCCTTAGGAGCACAATTGAGCATTCCCTCGCGGTCAAAGCTGATGCAAAACCGCAGAAGCAGAAGCTAAGAAAAATGTCCGATGAAAGAAAGGAAGCCGCGAAGTCTGAAGTGGATAAATTACTTCGGGCTGAGGTAATTCGAGAAATTGCTTACCCAGAGTGGCTGGCAAATTTCGTCATGGTAAAGAAGTCTAATGGTACTTGGCGCATGTGCGACGATTTCACAAACCTTAACAAAGCATGCCCAAAAGATGATTTTCCTTTACCAAGGATTGACTAGCTCGTAGATGCCACGGCTAGATGTGAACTAATTAGTTTTCTAAATGCATACTTAGGATATCATCAAGTTTATATGAGAATTGAAGATGAAGGGAAAACGACATTCATTACTCCGTTCGGCACATACTGTTACTAAAGGATGCCCTTTGGTTTGACGAACGCGGGAGCTATCTTTGGTTTGATCATCGCCAAAGTGCTAGGCAAACAGATGGGGCGGAACATAGAAGTTTATGTCGATGATATCGTTGTCAAGAGAAAATTGCGCCAACACCATTCTAAAAATTTGAGAGAAATGTTCTAGAGCCTTAAACCCGAAGGTATAAAACTAAACCATGCCAAGTGTGTCTTCGGTGTTGCAAGAGGAAAGCTACTGGGTTTTCTAATATCACAGAGAGGAATCGAGGCAAATAGTGAAAAGATTAGTACAATATGTCAAATGGAGCTGCTGAAGACTAAAAGAGAAGTGCAAAGCCTATTGGGAAAATTAGCGGCATTGGGATTCATTTTTGCCAAAGGCTGCTGAAAAGCATAAACATTTCTTTGACATGCTTCCGGGTTCAAACCCATTCAACTAGGACCCGAAGTGTGCCGAATATTTTAAGCAATTGAAAATGCATCTCCTAGAACTGCCAAGGCTAGTAAGCCTAAAGGGGGCGTTACAGTTGTTGTTATACCTCTCTGCTAGTCATTATGCCGTGAGTGCAGTGCTGGTAAAGGAGTAGGAAGGGGGCCAACTACCGGTGTACTATGTATTCGAAGCATTGTAAGGCGCAAAGAAAAATTATGTGGAGTTGAAAAAGGTTGCATACGTGTTACTAGTGGCGTACAGGAAGCTAAGACACTATTTTCAACAATTCAAGATTGTGATACCCACAACGTTCCCACTCAAATTAATGTTTGATAACAAAGAAGCCTCAGCCAAAATATCTAAGTGGCCATCGATTACTTCACGAAGTGAGTTGAAGCAGAACCATTGGTAGCAATCACCGTAGCAAAGGCAACACTTCCTTTGGAAAAATATGGTATGCAGATTCGGTATACCACGCGAAGTGGTTGCCGATAATGGATCACAATTCATTTCAACTAAGTTTAAATTTTTCTGCACAGACCTAGGGATCAAAATCTGCTATGCTTCGGTGGGATACCCCCAAGCAAATGGAGCCGTGGACATAGCAAATCAAAATATCATGCAGGGGCTCAAGAAAAGACTCATTGAAGAGGCAAGGGGAAGTGGCCCGAACAGCTTCAGAAGGCGCTGTGAGCCATACGAACAACACCAACAAGATCCACAGGCTTCTCTTCGGCTTGTGTATGGCGAAGAGGCCGTAACCCCCACATAAGTGCAACTGTGCAAGCCTGTACCCTTCGAATAATTACCGGAGGAGCAAATCTTAAAGACGTGTCATCAATCGATTTTCTCGAAGAGCAGAGAATCATTGCCAAACAAAACATGGACAAGTATAATCAAGTAACAACGAAGGCGTACAACAAGAGGGTGCGTCCGAGAGAGTTGCAAGAGGGAGACCTTGTGCTGAGGAAAATGGCGTAGCGTCCCTCAAAGCTACAATCTATTTGTGATGGCCCATTCATAATCAAGAACGAGACAAGAGAAGGATCATATCGCCTGGTGACCGAGGGAGGAGAAGAAGTGCCACATGCTTGGAATGTGAAGTCCCTGAAGAAATACTATCCATGAAAAACCGGCTGCGTACGGTAAATCATCTGAGAAGGGCATGTATCCCCCGTATGTAATAAAGAAACAAATTATGGAACCAAAAATAGCCGAAGGTCACTTTGGTGTTCGGCCGACAAAATCTTTACCTAGACCATAGTAAGGGGTTGGCCGAAAAGCCGATGGACAGCTGTGCATGAACCTTCAGGTCGGCTCGGTCGTGTTAAGATCGCCTCATGACCCTCGGGCCAGCGTGAGGCGTTTCAAGCCCGCTGTCAGCGAGTCAACTCAAAACCGCTAAAAAACCCAATCGCACACAAGTACCAATACGCTATCACGCGCTACGAATGGGCTGGCGCAGAAACCTGATGGACAACCGCGCCATCAACCTTCGGGTCGGCTTAATCTTGTTACGATCGCCACATGACCCTCGGGCCAGAGTGAGGCATTTCAAGCTCGATGTCAGCGAGTCGACTCAAGACCGTGGAAAAACCCAATCGCACACAAGTTCCTAGTATCCTTCCTAACCCAGTGGGATGCACTAACTTACTGTGTGTGAGACACACTCACCAACAGCAGGGTTTCATGTGGGATCTTGAGCTTTTCGTGATGCATACTATTGTCTCATCAGGGTTTCTTAGTTTTAGAGTAGGCTTGGAGAGAGAGTGTAGAGTCATTGTAATATGTTTTAGAGCTGGGTAGAGGTCGTTTGTTGCCTTCTGTGGTCCATCGGACTGTGTCTGGTGGAGTGGTGTTTCATGTCTTGGCATGTGTTCGGTTTTGTGTCTTACACAATCTGAACTGTGTACGACGGGGTCTAGTGGCGTGCATGCACAAATCTACGGTATTGAATCAAAATTTCATAGTTTTGATAATTGAAGAACCTTCATCATCTAGGCCTTGTTCTTTTAAGCTTAAATTAAATTAAATTAATATTTAGCTTATCGCTTTTTTACGAGCCAAACGATATAATATTTTATAGTCATTTTTTGTGAGGTTTTAAATTATTCTTTTTAGAGTTTAAAATAATTTTTTAGCTCTTTAAATTCATTTTTAAGGAATCATAACCTTTTTATTTTAATTTTTGGCAACTTTGGAGAAAAAGAACAAGGCCTAGTTTCGTATCAAATGGAACGCACATTTTTCCTTTACACAACGATCTTGTAAGTTGGCTCGTGGGCCCAATTGTCAGCTTCCTCCGTTTGAAGCCTCTGTGGTTGTCGCGGATAAAAATCCTCTGCCGTTACAGTTGTAATGGCAGATGGGGGTACTGTAGCAAGCAGCATAAATGCTTGAACACTGTAGCAAATCACTGTTCACCAACACTGTTCATATGCACTGTAGCAAACTGTTTATGACACACTGTTTATGCGAAGATCTGAGCCATCCGTTTGAGATCCAACGGTTGAGATTTCTGAACTGCACGATTACTGTTCATCCTTTGTCTTTACGGGCAAAGGCAGAGGATCCGGGCGCGGTCGCCGCGCCCTCCTCTCCGTCAAAACATCAAACGGCTTGCGTGCGCGCCACCCGCCAGTTCGGTTGTAAATAGTTCGCCGCCGCCGCCAGCCGGTGCGGCCCAATGTCCGGCACCGCCGGCGTGGCTCTCGCTGTCGCCGACGCCGTCTGGGCGCAGATCAAGTCCGCGGGCCACGCCTCCGACGAACTCCTGTCCGTGTAAGTGAAACCAAATCGCCGCCACGACGGCGCCGCGCCGCCACCCGTCTCGCTATGTCCAGTCGCTGACAGTTTCTCGCGCGCAGGCTGGAGACGCTCTTCGGCAAGAACATGCTGCGCGCCTGCAAGATCCTCGACGAGGGCGGCGTCCGCCGTGTCACCGGCGCGCCCAGCGGGCGCTCGCTCTTCCTGGTCGGGCTCCCGTTTACCTCGATCCCCCCACTCGCCGCTGTTCTTGTTGCAGCCGAGCTAGCGAGCGATTCGTTGCCCATGGATTGTGTTTTGGCGCTGCAGGTGACGGGGGAGTCGAAGAGGAAGGAGGAGTACATCTGCTTCCCGGAGCACCTCTGCACCTGCCATTCCTTCTTCTACGACATCGTCGGCCGCGGCGAGAAGCTCTGCGTAAGCGCCCATTTGCTACTGCTTCTGGTCATGTTGCTCAATGAGGAACAATGAGTCAATGAGATCCCTAAACAAGAAAAGGATACCCATGTGGTGGAAACTCGAAGCTGAATTCCTAGTTGAAGTTTGGGTTATCATTTTTTTTTGCAGTGTAAGCACCAATTAGCAGCACGGCTTGCGGAAGCTGTGGGAGAGCACTTGGAGATGGAGGTGGTGACTGATGAGAAGCTCGCACTCATGCTTACTACTAAGCTCTGACAGTTTGGATACTTCATTGATGCACAGAGCGTTTATTAAGGGCTGCTGAATTTTTTTTCTCTCACTGACACTATCATTATTAAATCCAGTGAAAGGAAGTGTGATGTTGTCTTGTGGTGTTGCCAACATATTATTGGATGCCAGGTGATTTCTTGTAGCCTTTGAGAACCTGTTGCCTGCTATGGTGTTTCACATGGACTTATGTGTATAGATAGGAAAAGGGTGTGCTTGCTGGCCTGCGGCCATGGCAGCATATGCAGATATTTAACCATTCTTGTTTGTTGTATTAAATGGTTTAGTTACAAGAATGAGGGGAGCTATCCGCTATGGCAATTCTTTGATTCTTGTGAACTGATCAATGAATTGAGATGAATAGTTGCTCCTTTATTATTGAGATAGCTTTGTCCTATTCTTTTATTTCTATCTTACTCGATAAGATATTGTTCTTTTTCTACGATTCTTCTCTATTGCTGATGCTCGAGTAACAAGGAAAGAGGGTATTATATTACATGATGACGCATGATTACAAAATTCCAGGTTTTTTAACTTTAGGATTCTCACCATATAATAGTGCATACTTAATTCTACAAGAGGGCATCAAACTCATGATACTAATATTGTAGATTGATATCCTAGTTGACTAATTCCTAGACTACATATTTAACTGCATCTTACTTTTGGTATATTATGAGAAAATTGAAGCCCCTAAGATGGTGCCCTTAGCTTAATGCATGAAGCCATGAAGGTTAGTTTCAGATTTGGTGAACACCGCATTTACGAAAAATCTGCAGGATTAATACTGACGACAATTAATAAGTTCCAGTTTTAGGTTGCTTATGGTTTGTGAATTCTGAATCATGAATATCCATGACACTGCAATCTGCTAATTTTTTATATTTTGTTAACTAAATGGTTTTTAATACAATTTGAAAATTACATAACATGAAAGCATTAGCGGGAATCTTGGTCCTGCATTAATTTTGTAGTGCAAGGGGAATAAGTCTTATCTTGGCACATCTAAAAAAGGGCCATATTAGTGGGATGACTTCCTAGAAGGGTATGTGAAGTTTTCTTGAGAAATCGACTGACTGCGTTATCCAAATACATCTTAGCCAATAAATTTCTGCATATCCAATGTAATGTCTGAAACTGTTCCAGTGGAAGTTTTGGAATGTACTGCTTTGAGTCAGCATCCTCGTTTGCAAATTATTCAGCCATGACACAACCTGCTAAACATTTCTCGTAGCATCTCTCTTCTTACTAATTCCCTGTCCCTCTGCTTGTTCCTATGCTTTCACGAGATGATTCTAATGCTGTGCACTTGCCCTTCAGCAGTACGAGAATGAATCTTGTTCTTTCCATGTATACTTCCAGTGATATTTCTATGGATTGTCACTCTTTTTCTGATTCTTTCACATTACTTTGCAGTGTTTCATTTATATGCAGAAAATCTGGGCTTATTTCTTTTCTAAATCAGTACCATCACACTGGTGAACCAATTACAGCTGTATTTTGTCTACAGTCCATGTATTTACAAGTATCTATTGCACTGCAAAGTATGCACATGAGTAGGGTGATCAGCTGTTGTATGATCAGCAAAAATGGATTTGCATTATAAGCTTCAAACTCCAGAACTTTCATGATTACCAAATTTTTTATTTACAGATATTTGTTGGTGGTTTTAAGTAAAAAGTGTGTTGCATGTAAGTTCTCTTATAAAACATCGTTCAGTGACGAAACTAGACATATAAATGTGAATTTGAGTCATTAAAATAATGCTTATCACTACAAAGGTGCAGAGTGCAGGTGAACTAAATATGCTTTATTTTCCTTCATTTTCAAATTCAGAAGCACCCATTGCTCTATAGAGCATTCTAGTTATTATTTCCTGCAATTTGGCAAGTTTGCATTTCTTTATCATTTTGATTATATCTTAATTGATCGGTGCATTGTAATAATGGTTCATAACAATTAGATTGAAGATTAACTCTACTTCAGACTTGTTACTTTATAGATTTTGTCAACTGCCATGCATGAATTATCGTTGTTTATTTGGAAATTTGTTCACCTGAATAGAAAACGAAAGCGCTAGATTACCCAGGAATTGTTTATATATAATAAACTATTTGTAGATTACAAATTTACAGACGCAAACTCAAATCAAGATTTTCATCTGGTTGCTTCTTGGGCTCCTGAGAACTAGCTTTGAAACTCCCAGGCCATACTAACCTTCCAGCTTCTTCAACAGCAAAGGGCATCCAGCTACTCATTTGGCCTTCGTGAAATCTTGCCATGACAACTGCGGCTCTTTCACCATGCCCTGTCAGAATTGTGGAGTGGGGGTTTACCCTCATAGGTTGTATAAAGGAAGCAGTGGGAGGAAGGCCCATCATCAGTTGCTGAAAGCTGTGTGACTTCCTCGCTGCACACCTCTCCCTCTTGTGTGCATTCTGGTGCCCACCAAGGGCCTGCGAGCTGAAGAACTTCCTCATGCAGTAGTTGCAGGAGAATGTCCTATGTGGTGCAGCCACAGGTTTGGCCTCTGGAGGCTTGAATTCTTCACTTCTCAGTGCATCAAGGCCCAACTTCAGCCATGGTATTGAGGTATTATCATCGGCAAGACCAGCTTCAGCAGCTTGGCTTGCAGAATTTTGTTCCTCCGCCTCAGATGCTCTCTCCATTTCTTTCTTGGTTGGAAGTAGCAGAAGGGAGGATTGCTCAAGGTGTGTGTGCTGTTGTGGCAGTCCTCTGCATTGCTATAAAAAGAGGCATGCAAGTGGCAATAATTCAAGGGAAAAGGCAACTTGTCAGGAGTTCGAAGTGGAGTAGGATATGCTAGTTTGCATACCTATCTATTTTCCTAGTTTGCTTACCTATCAGTTTTCCTATAGTGGTGGCCAGCATGTTGGCCCTTGTTATTCCATAAGGCGTGCCTTTCATGTATCCTGTCCGGCTACAACAAACTTCAGTTTCTTGTTCAGCTCATTCCTGATCAGGTTTGTGCCTCTGCTTTAGATGGTATTGTTGTACATTTCTATGAGCAGTAACCTCATACAGTGCCATGGTTAACCATTTTCTGTCTTGTGATATCACCTAGGAAGTTACTGTTCATACTTTTATTGTCCTTGTCATGAATTAGGAATATATGTGGAAACAAACAGTCCTATAACTAGCCAGAACAGAAGAAACCATGACTTCAAAACCTCTACCTTGAAACAACAATCTTTTCTTCTTCTTTTGCTTTTAGACTTTGTTCGGTATGAATATTGAAGTTTATTATGTGGGTTAACCCTACTTGACATGAATGAATCCTTTCCGGTTGATTTGTTTAATTGGCAACATAGCACGCTCACAGAAAAGTGCTATATGACCTACTGTTGCTTTTTCTCTTATAGTCATCTTTGAACTTATCTCAAGCAATTCTCTCTTTTTGTCTCTTCAGGCTCAGGCGTAGACGCCACACAGTTTCTAATCCTAAAGATCAGCCTACCCCAGGCGTCCAGGCCACATCACTAGCTGTCAAATGACTTCAGGTGAGTGCAGTGCAGGCGCAGCTGCCACTCCTTGCTAGCCATGCCATGGGCATTGGACAATTCCTGAGCTAGAAAACAGAGGCTTTCTGCTCAGGAACAAGTGGTTGGTGCACTCAAGAGACAGCACAATGATTGTGTCTATTTCTGCAGTGATATGGAGCCCCCTTTTTGACTGCTGGTATATGCGGCTCCCTCTTGGAGAAGGACAACTGGAACTACAGGAAACAGACTGCTGCTCTGATTGATGCGATGATGCTTTCCTTTCGGGCTAGCGAGTGGAGAAACTGATGCTGATTTCGCCTAATGGATTGGTGACTCGCGCCCTGGCAGCCTGATCCGGTGGGGAGCAGGAAATCAAGCAATGAAGCAACGACGGCTCCGTTCGGTACAGCTGCAGCTGAATTATTACTGGACGATCGAAAATACTGGGTTTCGAGAGGTTTGAGAAGCTGACATACTTGATTGGACTAGGCTTGAAAAGCTTTTGAGTGGCTCTGAAACATTCAAGACAGCCTCAAGCCCTCAAGAACCTGAAGAATTTGCCTCAGAGAAACGACGAAAAACCATAGGCAGTAAGCCGAACTGATTTGTCAAACGCTGAGCGTTCTTCCAACCCCCAGGTAGGCTGGTGAGAAGGATGTGACGACCGTCCACTGTCCAGTCGCTTTGTTATACGTAGCTTTCGTCCCTGTTCACCCGTCCTCATCCTGTTGCACAGTGCCGGAGCAGTCGTCGTCTGCAGTGATCCATGCCACTGGGCCAAGGTAGTACTCCGTCGACTTGGTGAGTGTTATTATGGTATCTTTTTCCAAGGAACTAATTCTGTTGATATATTGGGATCGGTATACTCAAAGATAGGTTCCATTTGGATTTGCAGATACGGATTTCATTTGGGACATCTCGGACTGTCTCGTGCGTCACGAGATGCCGTTGTATAGTTCCTAATGCAGTCTTTTGAGGCAGGGCACTCTTCACAGTTCACCCCACCACCATAATCCACAAAGCCTTGGCCGAAATGGAAATGAGATACTGCTAATCTTAACGTCGTTGGTGATTGAATTGGAAAGATTGCTAGCTTCGACACAAGAAAAAAAAATCAAATCAAATAGCTTTGGTTTTTCCGAGCCGTTCGAAACACCTTTGGGTTTTCAACATGGTCCGGCGACCTTTGATTTTTTTTAATAATTTTTTTGTGTATGTGTGAACTCCAATGAGTCTGGCAATTTTTTTTGTGAGGTCTGGTATGTCAGCCTAGGCTCCAACCTAGACCCCCAACCGCAGTTCATTACTAGTATTAACTGTTCCAAAAGGGAGTTTTGGTCATTATCATATTTTTTAAAATTATCATAGTAGTATTATGAATTTCTCGTTCCAAACAGGTAAAGCATTGCCAAATATTCAAGCTGTATGATTCAGCACATGGTGATCGTCTCGTTGGATTAACAAAGATAGGTTCGTCTTGAAGGCTTGCAGTTGCAGCATTATGCCAATATGCGATGCCAGTTCTTGGGCTGCGCTGAGGCCACCCGCAGTCGTCAATTGGGCTTCCTGCCAGTCTTTAGGACCAAATCGCAACGGCCACGTTGGCCCAGGAGAGCCCATCGGATTTTAATATTTAATATTTTAATTTTTTTTGAAATAAATAATATTCCTTTTATCAATATTAAATAAATAAACGTCTATCCCTGTTCCATCAGACGGGATATAAATCTCGTCCATTCAATTGGCGAGATCTACTATTTTCATCAAACATTTAGACGGAATAGGCATAAAGCAATTGGGGGATATACGAAGACAAAACCCGCCATTTGGTTTGGCTTAAATACCGCCGTTCAAATCCCACCAAATGGAATGGTGGGATTTAAATTTCGTCAAACCAAACGATAGGAGTCCAAGCAAACGAAGTGTCCAAATAAAGTCAAGAAACACTCCAAGAAATTGCTAGAAGCATACAAACACAATGAACTATCGATCCTAAAAGCAAAAAAAGTCTTAGACCACGTTGAGACAATAACAACAAAAGATTTTAGAAGACCCTAGAATGCACCAAACTATAAGAGAGGGAGCACCAAAAACCCTTCATGTGTGCATGGGGACCAAAAGGAGAAGTTGAGGCTGCAATTCTGCAAGATGCCAATGCTAGTCACGCATCTCCACCATCTCATGCACCGACTCTGTGTTGTGTTGGTATTCGTAGCTTTGCAATCTCTCGCCATCTAAATTTAAATCCCTCTGTTTGCTTTGGTGGGATTTAAATCATGTTGTTCCATTTGGCGGGATTTAAATCCACCAAACCAAATGGTAGGTTTTGTCTCTGTATAGCCTCCAGCTGCTTTGATGCCCTTTGGCGAAAAATGTAAATCTCGCCAATTGAATGGGCAACAACTCCATAGTTTGCATCATGGGCAACAACTTTGTAGTTGTGCCGTGTAACATGGCTTTATAACGGTTTGGCCTAGGTATGAACATATGAGCTTTCTTTAGCCTCATGCATTGGTCGTTCGACACAACCTTGCTTGTGGTTGGGCAAAGGGTGCTTGGGGCTGAGTATGGTCGCTCATGTTAACCTAGGATTGGAAATATAGCTCGCGGCTCATGGCTCGGCTCGGAGATGTTACCGAGCCTGAGCCAAGCAAAAGTTCTCGTTAAAATAACAAGTCAAGCCTGTCTCGGCTTGTTTCTGACGGAGCCTAGTCTGGGTCGGCTCGCCTCGTTTATGGATTTTGAGTGTGAAAACGTGTCTGGCTCGTTGCTCAACTTGGGCTCATACGAGCTTGGCTTGGCTCGGTTTTGCGGAGGTCTAAACGATGCCGATACGAGCCTACTTTTGGATCTCTCCAAAATGTCGGCTTGTTTTTGACTGAGCTCGACCGAGGCAGGCTCGGCTTGTTTCCACCCTATTGTTAACCCATTTAGGCTCTCATGAAGCCTCAATTCCAGGCTTTTGGCTCTCCGTGGCATAGAAAGGATTATTCATTGGGCACGATCTCAAAGGGCATGTGTTGCTATTTGGGTTGTGCTGTCAGGAGTATCCCACTATTATAGAATTTCTCTTATCTCCAATAGATGCTTTAAGAGACTCTAATGAATTGTCATAAATTGGTTTAAAGATCTTTGAAGAAATGGTTAGAAAGCATAAAAAAAAACTGGTCACCATGTATGCAAACAAGGCTTCCCTAAAATCTGTTCACCATGTATGCAACACGTGGACTCTCTTGCCTACATAATATTACTGCTTTCTCAAGCCTTTTTAGAGGGCAACATATCCCGTGTACATAGGGGTTTCCGTGTAAACCCTGTGTACACCAAATAGCAAAAGTAATGAAAAATTCTAAAAAAATTTGCAAATGTTCTTATAAACTTGCTCTACTTATGTATAAAGTTTGAAGATCAAACTAATTCTATAATAAGAGTTATAAAAAAGAGAAAACTACATCAATTTTAAACAGTTCAAATCTGTCAGATGCTTTAAGAGACTCTAATGAATTGTCATAAATTGGTTTAAAGATCTTTGAAGAAATGGTTAGAAAGCATAAAAAACTGGTCACCATGTATGCAAACAAGGCTGCCCAAAAATCTGTTCACCACGTATGCAACACGTGGACTCTCTCGCCTACATAATATTACTGCTTTCTCAAGCCGTTTTTAGAGTGTTCTTTAGAGCAGATATTTGATATGCATGATGTGTTGTTTTTCCCTCTCGTTTGCTGATAAGCAAAACCTTAAGAGCCTTTTCTGATTAAGGCCTTCTTTGGTTCGCGGTTATGTCATGGTTATGGTTCAGTTTACAAAATTCATCATTCTTGTACCTACCATTCACTGTATTATTTTGTAATAATTTTTTGAGTCTTTGCTGAGGATTTCCCAAAAATCTAAAAATATTTAAAATAATACTTTTAGTTTTTAAAATCTGTTTTTAAAAACCTAAATTTTTTAAAATACAACCATAATCAAACCCAAAAAAAGGCCTAAAGAGCGCGGCTTGGATCGTCGAAACCAACGGTCCATCGGTTACTCAAGTCGCCACGACTGAACGAACATCATTTCCGGCGTGGATAACCATGCATCGTGCCGTCCTGCTTCGCGCATGGCCGTACCTACCTATGTTTCTCGTCGCAGGCTCGCGCAGCTGACCCGTCACAGACGAATGACCTCACCTCTATGATCCATCAGCACCATATCATGCTCACACACCCCCATCCGTTTGACACCAACGCCCTAGGCGACGCGCGCCATGATGATGAACGAGGCTTCCGTTCGTTAGGCCGCGCAGCAGCTGAGACACTGAGCCCTGAGCCCCTTCACGTCGGACCGGCCGGCGCATATGGGCTTGGGCAGAAAGAGCGTTGTGGCACGTGCCGTGTCTGCCTGCCTGCCGCCGCCGCCCTCGCCGAGCTAAGCCAGGCCCGACCCTCTTTACGCACGCACGCACGCATGGACGCTGCCACTGTCGACCTGCCTGCCCTGCTGGTGGCTAGCTACCAGCAACCTCATCCGCTCCATGCATGCAATGCATGCACCCGTCCATGGCGCCTCATCTTTCCATCCGCCTTTTGGTCTCCGCCTGCGTCGTACGTACGTGCAGATGCTGCTGCTAGTGCTGGCTGCTGTAGGTTCACGTAAAATGGAGTGCGTGTAGAGGTAAAGAGTACTTTATCCGAGGAAAGCAATCATTTAGAATGCGTCGCGTAAAGTGTGAATAGCTTTAAAGCGATGGATAGATGATACGGCCCTCTTTGGTTCATGGTTTTGTTTGATTTGGTTTATCGGTTTGGTTGGCTAAACAGTATGAAAAGATTCAAAAATTATGTAAATTTTTTTAGATCTTTGAGTAAAATTCGACAAAACTCCGAAAAATTATTACAAAATATTACATTGACTAGTCTATATAAAATAAACAAATTTTAGCCCAACTAAACCGAACCAAACAAAACCGCGAACCAAAGAGGGACGTAGTACATGGAACCTGCATTTAAAGTTTTATGTGAAGATGCTAACCGTGTCACTATATGTAGAGTGAAAACTGTCAACTATTTATTAGTCATCCAATTTTTTTACCGTACAATTTTTAGTGATAACCACTAAACCGTTAGTTTTGTTAAGTGGTTGTATCCCGGCCTCTAAATCATGTACCACCTTCATTTTTTTTTTGTTTGATGTCTTTAAATTTTGCACACATCTTTGGCCATTTGTCTTATTCAAAAAATTAGTGCGAACATGAAAATTATAAGTTATGATTAAAGTACCTTTAATGAAAAAACAAATCACAACAAAATAAATGATATCTACATAATTTTTTTAACAAGACGAATGGTCAAAGTCGTGTACAAAAGTCAAAAGCGTCAAACAAAAAAAACGGAGGGAGTAATCTATTATCTATACTTTTGTACAATGTGCTAGCATTGTAACCTCCGCGCGACACGTGTCTGCTTGCTCAGTTCCAAGCGTGGCGGCCGAACGATCGCGCCCGCCGGCTCAATCCGGCCGTCCATTTAAAGATTATATATAAAAGAATTTTTCGGTGCAAGTATCAACAGCCTGGGCCGTCTGGCATGTTGGATTACAGCGATGGAACTCACTCAAATGCTGGTTGCAAGCTCGAATCCCACCGACCCCCATTTTTCCAGCCATTTTGCTCTCCCACATTCCCACATTTCCTATTTTATCTACCTTTCCTACCTCACACTAAACACGAGTTGTGCATAGCTCAGTTCTCTTGCCTATGCGCGGAGAGGAAGGTTGCGGGTTCGATTCCTGCCTCCACCAATTTTTCCTCGCCTTTTCTCCGCGTGCTCTCTGCTCCTAAGACCGGGTGGGCTTGGCTTACTGGGCTTGAAGGGCCGATCAGCATGCAGGCAAAAACAAAAAAAAAACCAAAATGCAATCAAAATTTTATGGCAACGGTTCATAAATAAATTGAAACATTACAAATGTTAACTTCTACAAATTAATTAGTAAATAATAGAAATAAAGAGTCTTTTAAATATATAGCTATAATTTAAAAGCATGTTCTTAGCGACTTGAGATCGATATCTCAACCGTCGACAAAAATCTTTATGAAAAGCACCGTGATGTCATGATAACAACATATAAAAATATTTAGACATTAGAAACTAAAATAAAAAATAATGGGAACAACAAACAAAACGTGCAATACTTTCTTATTCGTTTGTTTTGCGAGACATTTTTCTCAGGTGTAAGAGTGCATGCAGTGGCGCGCCAGCTAGTATATAATATGACTAGACCTGATCATGGGAAGCCCGACCCGGCAACCCAGCCCAAGCCCGGCTCGGCCCAGCCCGGTCGGTGCATTGGGCCAGCCTCGAGCTCGGTTTTTTGTGGTTTAAGCCGTGGCCGGGCCGGGCCATTGGGCTTCGGGCTGGCCTTTTGAGCTTCGGGACAGGCTCGGGCCCGATTTTCAAGCCCAATGCACCAGGCCGGACCGGGCTTTTCCAAGCCTAGCACGGCCCGGCCTTTGATCAGGTCTAAATGTGACCCACCAAACATCGGGTGCCTAGCGGGTTTTGTTAGTCTAGACAAATTAAATGATTGTTGTACCAAACCGCCTCAATGCTTGATTAACCATGGCAACACAGAAGATCGAAAAGCAGCAGATCACTATTATTGGTTGTCCAATTTTTTTTGTTACCAACAACTTTTTAGAAAACCGTTTAATCTATTGAACATGTATCCGGTTAACTTGAATAAATGGTTGTTGTACCAAACCATCTGACCAATTAATCGTTAAAAACCGTAGGTGGTCTAGTTTTCTTGATCTATGGAAAGGTCCTACTCGATGAAAACCCCTAATACGTTGGGTACATAGCGGTTAAATACAGCCAATCAAATCAGGGCGATCTACTGTAGTCTGACTCCCAGCCGACCGGTCGTGGATGACTGGAGACACAGAAAAACTATATAGGTTCGTGTCGACGAATTTAGGGCCGAACTGAACCTTCCAGGCAGAGGGTATTCCTTTCTCCTCGTGCGTTTACCGTTTGCTTGTGCGACATGATGACTGCTTAGGCAGACTTGCCGGCAAGGCTCACCGTACGTAAGTAAGCAAAAGAGGAAGGAGAACGTAAAGTGGTTTTTACTTTTTACTGTTTTTAGTGGGAGAGGCATGATTCACATTTCATGCATGGAGCACCTGCGAAACTCGTTTGGTTTTTAGTTAATTTCTTTCAACTTCGTCGGTCTTTGTCCTCTCTTTCTCTCCCTATATATACGAAACCAAAATGGAACTCCATGGAGTCTATACGTGCTCTCCATACCTCAAGATTTATATGCATAAAAAGATACTAGAGATAACAAGTATAAATATAATAACTATATAATTAATGGCGAAATATGTGGTGCAAACCACTGTTTTCGTGCAAACCCGTGAAAACCATATATAAAAGTTTTGTAAATTCGTAAAAAAAATTACTGGAGATAGGTATGTACACGAGCTACATCACCACCAAATCTCAAGTCTAAGCTCAACATCGTTTAGGAGAAACAAAAAAGACAAATTTTGAGTTTAGACTTGAGATTTGATGGTGATGTAGCTCGTGCACATACCTATCTCCAGTAATTTTTTCACGAATTTACAAAACTTTTATATATGGTTTTCACGGGTTTGCACGAAAACAGTGGTTTGCACCACATATTTCGCCATAATTAATTGCTTTCTTCCAAAATGACACTGTTATTTGCCTATCAAAGGTGTGAATGCAATAACTATGTAATTAATTGTTATCCAAAATTATGCGCATAGGATAAGAGCACGGGCTCCATGGAAAACCAAGTATATACTGCTTCCCACATTAATTGAAAAATATTATATATTCATACGCTAATTGTAGAGAAAAATGAAATGCATCAATTGTAGTGCTTCGAATTATAACGTTTTATATATTAAAAGAAAACGACTGTACCTACTACAATTCTAAAATAAAATAATATAAATTCAACATTTAAAAGTAGAAATAAGAGTACGTGCCATATTAAAAGAAAGATCTTATATCAGTTACAATAAAAAATTGCATAGATTCATAATAAAAGTAATATCCATGTCAGGTTATATATTGACACAAATCTAGCTGTTCAAATGAGTGCGACATATTGCTTGTACGTAAAGATCTAGATGGGTCAGATCAATCAGGTTGTGCCTTGACCGAGCCCGACCTGGCCTGCATGGGGAATCAAATCTGCTTGACCCAACCCAGACTTGACTCGACCTTTTGGGTCCTTGGCTTGCCTCAACCCAGATGTTAGGAGGAGAGAGGAGGAGCAAAGTAGATGGATGATGTGGAGCAGACCATGGGGGAGGTGGGGAGCCGAACTACCACGCTGTGAAGGAGGTAGGGGGTCGTTGCTCATCATAAAGGGAGCCTCGATTCGCCACCGTGTGCCGCGACAGGTGGAGAAAAGGGCTACCGTCGCCCCAACGTCGTCATGCCCGTGTTGCCTCTTGCAATGCCGCTCAGTACAATGCTATCTGCAGCATCGTCGCCCGATGGCTCGCCATCCGCCACGTCAAGATCTATGGGAGATCGGGTTGTGGTCTGCGAATTTGAGGGGAGGCTAAGAGGGAGAGCCAGGAAGGAGAGAAAGACTGAGAGAGAGCTAGGTGGTGATTGAAGTGTGAGTGGTGGTTTGGAGTGAGAGGGACTCGGTGAGACGGGGTTGTGTCAACCTAGCATTGGAGTCGATATACACGATGAATGAATCTTGACTATGAATAAAATCAAACTACAATGATATATTTGTGTAGCGGGTCAGGTCAGGTTGGGAATTAGTGACTTCACCTAGACCCAATCCAAATGAAATCGGAGGCCCGATTCGACTTTAACCCGACCGTCGAGTCGGGTCCGAGTCAAAGTCGAATTAGATTGGAACTTCACTGACCAGGTTACAAATCTAGAACTCGATGTATATGTTCAAGAGACTGATCGATATCGATGGTGCCCAGTACTGTTCAACTAGATAATTACCGTTGCTTCCATGCATGTATTTTCCCAGCTGTAAATTAAAGTAGATTATACAATATACGGCGCAAAGCTAGCTAGCTAACTACTGGCTGCTAGCGACTAACAATAATAATTAACCTTCCACTAGTTAGAACTTAGAACAGGACATCCTTCATGGCCTTGCAAACTGGCCAATAGCTAATTATTACTGGCTGCTAGCGACTAACAATAATAATTAAACCTTCCACTAGTTAGAACTTAGAACAGGGACATCCTTCATAGTCTTGCAAACTGGCCATGATTCGATGAACACATGCGTCTTTTTTTTAACAAGAATTAGATGCCTCTATACCTAACTTTGGCTGCACAATCGTAATTAATCTCACACAACAATGACGCAACGCAACGCAACGCATGTCTATGTCCAACGCAGTAACCACGTAACTTCTCATTTTCAATGATCTCTGGCTACTTTTGATAACGATTTCTTCGCAAAGATCACCAGCTAGCGCGCGCGGCACATGCATGCATGTCGACGCATGTGTATCGAGCTGAGTGACCGCGTCGACTGTCAAATTCAACCAGGTGGACGAGCATACCCGTGTGTGGTTGTCTCTGTCTATTCTGCATGCATGGCCCTGATGATGATGATCACATGATGGTAGTGGAGTATGTTAATTAATTAATTAGGAGTATACCCATGGTTTTCTTTCTTCCCTTGTAACTCACCAATTAACCCCTAGACTTGCTGATCAGTGATCGGTCAATTGGGCTAGCTAATTAACAGCTATGGTCAATGGTTAGTTACTTTGATCGATTTTGAAGAGTTAATCACACGACGACACACGCGATTTCTAATAATTAAGTCTGTCGAGTAGCGCAGGCACTCGATCTCATGGATGCATAAAGAACATGTGTGTGTGTCAGGGACTTCACTGATAGGCTTTATCCCTTTGAAAAATTTGGCTGATTCCGTTTGGGAACGAGATCAGTGTCTAGTGTCTTCTCTGCATGCAGACTTTATTTGGAAAAAGAAACCGGGCAGAAAATTTCCATGTTTACTTTTCATCGAGATTACAAGATGCGACAGAGACGAGGGAGAGAGACAACTTTAGGCAGACACGTAGCAAAATCTGTGGTGCCCTGGTGCACCTACTCGATTTGCCTCCCAACAAACGCCTTTCGGTGCGGACTTTATTACAGATAGATCGATAGATGCTGGATCACAGAAACATTATATACTACTACCAACAAATATATTCCTTGGAGGAATCCAGCAAATATATTCCTTGGAAAAATTGGAAAAATAGAGTAAAACTACTAGAAAGACATCCATGCATGTTCTTGGTTCCCTCTCAATCCTTTCCTTTTCAACCGAGGTTCCAAATATTTTCCACGTGCACATTACGAAGCAGCAGCTGGTGCATGTGGTATATATCTACCTAATATATATTTACGAGCCATCAAAATTCGAAAACATATATATAAACCGAATCGTATCCACATTCCACTAACCGAGGCTTCGTTGCTGGTGCATGCGTAACGTTTTTTTACGCTGATCCTGCACACGTAACCAAAGAAAAAAAAAAACAACTCCAAGGCCCTGTACATTTCAGCTTACCGTAGCGTAGCGTAGTGTTTTAGCAAAATTTAAAAGCCTCTAACTGATATCAGAAAATTAAACATTTCTAATGCTTAAATACATTTATGGACCCTTATTATAAAATTTTGATTGCATTTTGGAAACACGTAAAATTATGGATTTGTTTACGTTGCTAGACCAAATTTGGTCCACTTGATCCCCTCTCTCTCAATTTTTTCTAAAATTCATGTTTTAGAGGGTTTAAAGTTTTAAAATTGAATGTCAAGAAATTTAAAATTTAGAAATAAATTCAAGGGATTTTGTAAGATATCAAAATTTCCGTTTGAATCCGGGTTGGGAGTTTGGAAATTTAAAAAATGAAAAATGGTAACATTAACAAAAAAGAACTAAACAAATTATACAATACAAAAAACCATGAAAATTAAATTTTGAATTTTTTCCAAAATCCGGAAAAACTAAAAGCGAATATAACAAATTATAAAAAATAGCTATAAAGGTTTGCTATTTCTCAAATTTATTCGTGTATAGGCGAGCGAGAGTGTGCGGTGCAGGCGCGGGCGAGTAGTGTACGCTCGCGCACAGGAGAGCGAGCGTACAGCCATACAAAAATACTTGCAGGACGCGAGCATACAGGTGACGCGGGCGACTCACTCGCGTACAGGCGAGGTGGTGAGCGACTCGCTTGCGTACTTGCATACAGGCGTACTCGCTCGCACGGTCGCGTATAGCCGTACAGGCGCTCGCGTACGTTCTGCGAGTGGCGAGTCCACACTCGCGTACAGGGTCGCGTATACGTAACGACGGAGCGGGGATTCGAGCCCCGGTCTTGAGGGCGTACGCTCGCTGAGCTGACCAACTCGCTGAGCCGCGTGCCTTGCTGCTGTAGTGGGGAAAAAATGTTTTTAAAGGTTGGTTTAACATGCATGGACGGCTGGATTTGACTCAAAGAAGCGATCGGACGGCTCGCAAGGCGTCGGGCGGGGAAGGCAGCCACGTGTCGAGCGCGAGCGACGCAAACACGGCTTTGTACTTCTATTGATTGATTGATTGATGTGTGTGTCAGGGACTTCAAGAAATACTGATAGGCTTTATCCCTTTAAAAAATTTGGTCGATTCCGTTGGGAACGAGATCAGTGTCTAGTGTCTTCTCTGCATGCAGACTTTATTTGGAAAAAGAAACCGGGCAGAAAATTTCCATGTTTACTTTTCATCGAGATTACAAGATGCGACAGAGACGAGGGAGAGAGACAACTTTAGGCAGACACGTAGCAAAATCTGTGGTGCACTGGTGCACCTACTCGATTTGCCTCCCAACAAACGCCTTTCGGTGCGGACTTTTTTACAGATAGATCGATAGATGCTGGATCACAGAAACATACCAACAAATATATTCCTTGGAAGAATCCAGCAAATATATTCCTTGGAAAAATCGGAAAAAATAGAGTAAAACTACTAGAAAGACATCCATGCATGTTCTTGGTTCCCTCTCAATCCTTTCCTTTTCAACCGAGGTTCCAAATATTTTCCACGTGCACATTACGAAGCAGCAGCTGGTGCATGTGGTATATATCTACCTAATATATATTTACGAGCCATCAAAATTCGAAAACATATATATAAACCGAATCGTATCCACATTCCACTAACCGAGGCTTCGTTGCTGGTGCATGCGTAACGTTTTTTCGGCCAGCGGCGGCGCTAGGGTTTGAGGGGGAGGAGGCTGGGATTTGGGTCGCCCCCGAGCCGCCCTGGGAGTGACGCGAGGGCTCTCCCAATTTTTCTGTGTTACTTGCAAACATTCAATTCGCTACGCTAAGTTGAAATGTACAAGGCCCAAGAGACCAAAGTAGAAGGCACGTTTTTTACACTGATCCTACCCGTGTGTAACAAGAAACTAATTACTCAAAGTCCAAAGTAGCAGCAGGCTGGCAGTGGCAGTTCACACACAATACAACAACACTTCTTTTACAGTGCCTCGGTAGAAAGAAAGCAGCAAAGCGACGACCAAAAAACGACCGCGTCACGTCGTGATCGCCCACGAGTCTTCGCCTCCCGAGGGGAAGGAAACCCTTCCTTTGGCAGTGGCGCCGGCGCGTCGAAAAGGCCTCCACGAAGACGGACGCTTGTTCTCTCGTGGGTTCACGCGCGTGACGGGAGGGATCGGAGCCCGGCCCACGTTTGCGCTCGCCTGCCCGCTTGTGTCCAGCCAAGGGGTGGTAGGCACTGGGAGCCTGGGAGCTTCGCGGTGCTTGCCGCCTTGCTCGTCTTCGGCGCCGGGCGGTCAGAGAACGGGTGCGGAATTTCACGCCCGGGCGTCCAGTTTCGATTCGCAAGATCGAAGCCGTGCCCTGATCGAGTAATTAACCTGAGTGTATATCCGGACTTGAGGCTTCGATGATCACTCCGCTTCGATGTGTTTGGTCGGTCGTTGTTCTATCTGGAACACTGCAACGTCGCGTAGTGTTTGTCGACGGATAGAAAACAAATTTCTCGATGATATTACTTCTTTCATAAGGGACCAATAAGACATTTTTCTTCTAAAGTCAAACTTTAAACTAAAGATAATAAGGACTAACAATTTATAAGGAAGAGCACAGCAAAGTGTTCATCGTTCTAATTTGAATATCTTGTGATGGAGATAATAGCTCGCTCTGCTATTTATTATTTAAATGTGTATATGGATGAGTTTACAACGATGCTCTCCTTCTCGATGAAAAAGAAAGAGCGTACTTATAGCTAAGGGGGGCTAACGGCTCTAGCGCACTAGTTTCCCCCATTTCTAAATTGTGGCCCTAAACATGTACCAGCTATAAGTGTCATGTCCTCATTGTGGGTCATGACTTCAAGATCGTGGGTAACATGACCCCACGACAAATTTCACCCACATAACAGATGTCTAAATTTTCCTTAGCATAGTGCATGGTCGTTATGACGCAACCTTTCTGTGGCCGATCAAGGGTGCTCCAACTCAAACATAGTTGCTCATGGCAACGCGCTCAGGTCCACAACAGCCCTACGATGCCCTAGTCCTAGGTTTCTGGTTCTTCATAAATTGTAACCAAACCAAGTGCACATCTTTTCTTAAGTCGAGATGTCAGAAATATCTCACTATCATAAAATTTATTCAATCCTCGACAATTTCATATTGCTTAAATATTGTATTTAAAATTAGACTATGGAATTTGCAATTTGATACGATTGATACAAGTCTATTTGGTTATTCAACATTTTTTTCTTGATTTATTATGATTTGTTTATGTATTTATTTTCTAAATATTTGGCGCCTCGACATTTTTTCTGATTTATTTTTCAGACTAATTTTTTTTTTATCTACTCCCTCCAGTTTCATAATACTTGTCGCTTTGGACATTGACACGGTCTTTAAAATACAACTTTGACCATCAAATACTAATAAAATATATAAATTCCAAAAAATATGATATTGTGAAAATATTTTTCAAGACGAATTTATATGTATGGTTTTTATATAGACAATCCAAATAGTTTAAAAGATATTTATAGATAAAGTTCTAAAACTTTGACTTCGGACAAACCTAAAATGATAAGTATTATGAAACTAGAGGGAGTATTACATAGCACCTTATTTTTCTTTGGATTTTTTCCCAATTTGTTTCATATTTTGTTTGAATTTGTTTACTGTCATATAGTAAATTATTGATTTTATGTTGTCATGTAGCACAACCACCTTTTTTTTATAGTGCCCATTTTCCTTAAATTGTAAAAACATGTTAAATAATATTTGAAATTAAGTTATTTAATATTATTTATCATATAATTTCTAAAAACAAGTTGTTTTCGTAAATATATGGGTAGACTAGAGGTAATCAGTATATGGGCGATGTGGCACGACAAGGAAAAATAAGTAGTGCCCAACCACAAAAGAGTGACAAGTTGTGGGTAGTGACCCAACTTAATTACTCATCGTAGTTGTTACAACAAGATAGCAAGGCGAGGTGGCCCACTACTTTTTTTAGCTTTCCAACAATAAGGCGTGACAAAACTATCTCTCATCAGGAGCCACCATTGCTATCGACTTATTATCTCCTAGCCTAGGCAATACCTCCTCGGTGGCCTTTCTCGCTTTTCTATGACTTTATTTGTAGTAGTGTCCTTGAATCTAGTGATGGCACGTCGATTCCAACGTTTATAGGAAACATGCAGCGATTCCTTCCCTCTCCTCTCTCACAACTATTTCCACTTTTGAAATAGTGTGGCTCTAGCAAATCTCCAAATCTCACTTTGACACTTTGGCAACGCCAGATAATTATGGTCACTGCAATGGTAAAATATGATTCTATCTTTTTCAATTGTGATTGATGCACTAAACTGGAATTATATATAGTTTTGGGAGCTTTGGAAAATGTCTTTGAGAATCCAAAACTTTTATTTCGATTAGGCTTTGATAGAATTGTGGGGTTATTTTAATATTTGAAAAATAGTTTTGATTTCAAAGGTTTGGTTGTAGAAATGGTCATAACCCTGATACATTAGTCATAAACAAAATTGATAAAAGTCGCAAAAGCATCTCCAACAAATCCTAGACATCATATATTGCTGCAACATAGTCTGTAATATGGTATCTATTTTAGAGTGACATCATTTGTCTTCTCCATATATCCTTTGTATTGGAGTGGTGTTAATCTGTATAGTTTATATAGGGAGGAATTTTTTTAGCATCCGCGGGAAATGTTGACCGACCATTATGAAAGTGGAATGACCACATGTGGAAATGGGTTTTCCCACTTAACCGGTCCAACGTTAATTAACGGGATATATTTGGTATCCCACTAAAACACTTGTTTGGGCTTGCAACGTCCACAAACGCCAGCACAAACTCCAATATTTCCAAATCAATAGCGGAAGACTGCGCATGTTTAATAAATTTCCAATAAAAAATGAATGCCCGCATTTGCTTAAGAATTCCTGATAAACTTATTTTGCCAAGCCTAGGGCCTGTTTGGCAACAAAGTATTTTCATAGTTTCGAGGCAAAACCATGGTTTTGGAGAATACTATGGTATTTTGGCAATAAGGTGTTTGGAAACAATCTTAAAAACTCTGTTTTGAAAACCATGGTATTGGCAATACCATGGTATTTTTGGAGTATTGTAGACTCCACTTCAACCCAAAGTTTTCTCACTTGTGCTAGCAAACCATGGTAAAAACTTTGCTACCAAACAGTTTGTAGTTTCTAGGAATACCATGGTTTCAAGGGGGTTGGGTAAAACCATGGTATTTATGGTAACTACACTCAAATACCATGGTATGATAAAACCATGGTTTTAGAAAACTTTGCTTTCAAACAAGGCCTAAGTTGCCTAACCATGGAAACCCGAGAGAGAGAAGCATGGGATCAGCTAGACTCTTGATCAAACATAGTGGCCTAGGTACTGACACATTGAGGAGGAATCAGCTAGCCAAGGCGAGGCGGTAGCTGGAGATGAGTTGATGATCAAGGTGGCGCTTGGGAAGGAGTCGGTGGGCAGGTGATGCCAGAAGAAGAGCCAACGGGAAGGCAGCGTCGGGAGGACGTGGTTTGGCGATAGCAAACTGTGAAGAGCCTCCTTTGCAGTTGCAGCGATCATGAGGTGAACTAGCTAGAGAGGTGATACGTGGCTACGTGCTGCATTGCAATTCGTGTTGCGCCCACATTGCAGGGGTATATTAGCTTATCGGGGCATATGTGCAACACTTTTAGGTCGGTTAAACAGCTGAACGGCTGAAATAACCGAATTTTAAAAGCTTCTCGAGATAGTCTCGATATTCGAATCCATTTCGTTGACTTGTTTTTAAAGCGGTAGTATCGACCTTTAAACAACAACAACAAAAGATTAAAAAATCTAAATCATGTCTTTTTAAATTAAAGATAAGCCAATAAACTGTTATAGCTTAACGAATTATCTACGTTTTATTGGGCAGCGCCAGGCGTCGGAGGCGCTCGGTCTGAACCCGTCCCGGCCGTAGGATGGACGGCCACCGCGCCAATCGAACGAACTCCCGCGCTCCCGCGTCCGTGTGCCCAGCGAGGCAGCGACTGGCTAGCTAGTCATCGTTTCATTTAACTTCCGATTAAACTTCTGATTTTTGTACAAAATTCAAACAGTGTTCAAAATGCGTGGAATAAATTTCATAATTCTTCTAAAATCAAGAGCAACCCATTTTAAATACTTTTGAATTTTTTGATTTTTTTCAATTTTTTTAATGTGAACTAGGAGAAGGCACTTATGAAACTTACATCTATACTAGTGAAACTTGGCCGTGTGCTGATGAAACCTGATGAAACTTAGATGAAATTTCAATGTAACCTGATGAAACTTGGATGAAACCTGTTGAAACTTGAAGAAACTTGTATGAAACCTGTTGAAACTTGATGAAACTTGCATTAAACCTAATGAAACTTGACAGTTTGGCAAGTTTGACAGTTTGGCAAGTTTAACGAATATGAAAGTCAAGTTTCAGTAAGCGAAACTCAAGTTTGAGAAGTTATATGGCAACATATATCTTGTTTTGTTCGAAAAAATACGAGGAACACGTTGGCGCAAATGGTTTGGATTGGAGCACCCAGTCAAAAAATATGGTCGCCGAAAGAAAAAAAGCCAGTGGGCCCCGCCCTGCATGGCACTGTGCCGCTACCCTACCCCTCGTTCGTGTGCGCGCGCAGTGCGGGAGTCCCGCATTGTAGCCTTTCCGTTTGAAAAAACATATGATTTTAGTTTGTTTAGTCCAATTTTTTTGCTGTTTTGAAGCTCGGTCCTGACGTTTTGAAAAGCAAGTCAAACGAAATAAATCCGAATCACCTTGAGAAGCTATCGAATTTTAATCATTTCAGTCGTACATATATATAGATCAGCTCAAAAGAACAAGGTACTCTATAATTAATGAGATGAAATATGGGAGCCGGTGTATCGACAGCCCGTGTCCACAATGTAAACCGCGGCCGCTCGCCTGGGCTGACGTACTGTAGGGTGGTTGTCTGTCTGTCCGTCCGTCCGTCCACCGCGCTCGCCGGCGTGTGGTGGTGGCGTACACGATTGCACGCGCGCGCGGCGCCGCGCATGCTACCCTGCACGCTGTACTACTGTGTTATTCATCGACGAGGCGACGAGGCCGCCAAGTCGCCACTCGCGAACGCCGCGCACGCCTCGTGCGATCAATCATGCAGCCGGCCGGCAACCGCATGGGAGGGGGGCGGGGCGGGGCACGTCAAAACCACGCCCGCGCACGAGCCGCCGCCCGAGCCGACCCATCCCCAGCCGACCCCGACGTGCGGTGTCAAAAATACGCGGCCAGGCCGGTGATTCGAAGCTTCCTTTAAACGCGAACCAGATCCCGGCCGGATCCTCCAGCAGCAGGCTCGGATTTCCCTTCCTGCTGTACGTACCCGTGCCACCGCGCGGGTGAATCGATCGACACAACGGGATACTCTCTCTTTAACTGCCGAATCCGCCATGTCATCAAATTCCACACCTTAGCCGACGCTGGGCTGTTCCCATGGCCATGAGCATGTTACAACTTGCGACGCCTTCACGTGGCCGCCAGCCGTGACCTCAGGTGAGACGTTTAATTAGTCTAATACTCTAACCCCAAACCCCGAAGCCCCAGCTGCGACGTCCTGCGATCGATCGAGCTATCCTTCTCCTCCCCCCAACCACGTACGGCGATTCAATGCACCTCGCCCAGGCGCAACCGCTGCTGTGCCATAGACGGCTAGCGAGCCGCGACGTGACGCGGCCGTCGCCATCGGTGCGTGCGCGCAAGGGGAAGCTGGGCATCGCCTTCCCGAACCGGCCGCGCTGGCGGCGCTGGTGGTCGCCGCCGCCGCTGTCCGTTGCCGCGCGCGCGCGCCCACGTCGGGTGATCATCGCCTCATCGGCGTGTATACCAAGGAAATACGGGACCCCGTGTCGTGCTAAAAGCGGCTCGACAATGGCATCATCGAGAAAGCCGTGGATAAGGCTCGATCGCCGCTCGCTCGGCGTGCTCGATCCGCTGGGCTTGGCTTGGGGGGGCTTGGTTAGATCGGTTCGGTCCGGTTCTCCTCGTCGTCGTCTCGCACCAGCGACGGACAGGGCCATGTTCCGATGTTCGAGCAGGGACAGCCGAGACAAGCCTCCTTACGTTCTTTTCGAATGAAAAACTGTCGTGCGGTTGGATTGGTGTCCCGGTTGCACTGTAAATGGGAATGCCCCGTTGCAGCCTGCCTCGACTAAAGTAGCGACCTCGATACCGAGTTTAAATATATATATATACATATTTGTTCCGAGAGATCTTTTGATACATGGTTTTTACGATACAGTTACAACTATACTGCCAATATCATTTAAGAAACGAAAGAAGTTGTACAAACAAAAAGGACTATAACAGAAAGACTTAAAAGGAGAAACAACAGAAAACAAAGAAGAGTTAAGAACCAAAAAACCAAAAAGGTACAATAGGCTATCCATGATCATATAGATTTTTTGCGACTTTTCCTAACCCCCCCCCCCCCCCCC
>SPJY01007910.1:330168-366898 GCA_005191435.1 Raddia distichophylla | reverse complement strand
CGAATCATTTTCAAGCTCTCGTCATCTCTCTTCCTCTCCTTCGCTTTCCACCACCTACTTTTGTTGTGCTTCACATGTATTTGTGTCAGTAAATTTCTTTTTATCAGGATGTCGCCACTATTCGAGTTAAAGTCAACTGCTTAGGAGGGGTTTTTACCCGTGCCCCAGTGTTAGGGAGACGATGGTGTGCCATGGTGGTCGGATGAATTACATGGTGAAAGGAGGAAGAGGAGGGGAGTGATAAGGCATGGTGGCGGGAGGTGCGAAGTCATACCGATCATTGTGAAGACAAGAGCGTGTTGGAGGAAGGAGGTGAGGGGCCGTGCTGGAGAGAAGGGGCGGACGATGACATAGTGGGCGACTAAATTCTCCATGATTTGACTAGGCTACTAATTAAAATTGTTGATGCAGGTGTTCGGGAGGAGTATGTCTGTGAATTTCAAAGGTCCTGTTCATTTCGGTTTGACGACTTATCTACGTTTGAAAAGACATATGTTTTGAGTTTTTTGAGTTTGTTTTTTCGCTGTTTTGAAGGTTGGTTTAAAGGTTTAAAAGCAAATCAAATGAAATGGATCCAAATCTCGAGAATACCTCGAGAAGCTCCCGAAATTCAGTCATTTCGACTGTTCAGCCATTCAGATCAACTTAAAAAATCAAGACCTTATATCTGCGATGTTGACACTCGATTGGACTAAACAGACTGACTTTAAAAAGTGTAACGCTAAATCATGCCAACCGGAGCACGATCCTGCACGCTGTAGTGGTAGGTCGTCAGGCAGTGGCTACAAGCAGGCCAACATACTTTCCTGGCTGTACTGTAATACCCCTGTGTTTCCTTTGCTATGTTTTCGCCGTTCTTTCTCTCACCCGGAGGCGTGTGGAAAAATGGAAAGGCTGTTTCCTCGTTCTCCACATTGCAGGCAGCTTGTAGGTTCTGCAAAGCGTTTTGAAGAGCTCATCCATATTGTACCATGGGCTCAACGTTTGCCTCAAAAGACATGTATATTGATGGATCATTTGTTTTTCTGTCGGGATAATTCTCTCTCGTCTCAATCTGCACGTGACAACAAGTACACTTCAGAGTTCAGACAGCATTCAGCTGTCGAAATTGACAATACCAATATGATGTGAAGAAATTATCTTCTGAGCCGTCGCCCGTGCCAGAACCTACATGTAAACTGTTCTGCACAGAAGCGCGCGGTTCCGTTCTACTCCGAACGTACTGTGGAATGGTGGGATTTTCTTATTTGTGTCCGATTTTCTTATTTGCTTTTATCAATCCGAATTGTGCATCGTGGAATAGAGGCGGATCTAGGGATGCCCCCTAGAATTTCCGATAACCTATATATATGTATTAAACACGCGCACGAGTATTTCGTAAAAACTAAGTAATTATTGTGCAACCTCATTTTTTTAAAATTATGGATCCGTCGCACGCAAGGTTGATCAAATAAAAACAAATTTAAGAACCAGCAAGGTGGTTTATGCATTTGAGCAGCTAAACTTGTCTTTGAATTAATTGAATCCTTACGTTTAAATATAGATGAATTAATCTTTACCACAAATATAGACAGCTCGTTTATCAATTGTTCAAGGCAGAACTATCGTCTACCCATTTACTCGTATTGTATTGGCTATGATAGATTTTATCTCCAATCTCATTAGAATTGCACCATTATATATAAGTGTAGATCTTTTGTCTCTGATTAATATGAAAATTTCTACTATTTTAGGGTAGCCAAGATTATGTGTTTCATCTCTACTGATGCTACTAATATTTTTGTGCGAACTTTCTACTTGAAAATATGTAGTGTCTTTAGAACCTTTGAGCAACTAAAAAACATGGTGGTAGCAACTTGAAATATGTTGATATATGATCCAAATTCTAAAATATACCAAATCTATTGAAGCGTGGAGAAGATTTCAATAGCAAGCCTCTAGTGTGTGCAACACATGCCTCTACCGATTTCATTCCATAGTGGTTTCAAGCACTTTAGATATATTTCCTCTAAGTCGCACAGGAATATCACCTTGTAAAACTCACTATATTTTGTAACTCCCAGTGACATGGATTCTTTCCATTTCTAACAAATTCGTATGTTGCTCCCTACGACATGTTAAACACATAAACATCTCTATTGACTCTGAGTAGCTTGGTCCCCAAAAGAAAGTGAGTGAGCCTGTCACAAATGAAAATATGTAGCGCTGGGTAAGAACCCATTTGAGCAGCGTAAGAACAAAATGGTAGCTCAGTAAGCGCCGGCTTGAAAGCTGTTGATATATGATTTGAGTTTTTGAAATAGACCAAGTGTGTTGAAATAGGGAGAAAGCCTTTTGGTAGTAAGCTTGCAAGGCGGGCCTCTACAAATTTCTTTGCATATTGGTTTTGACTACCTTAAATATCTCCTACAAGCCACATAGGAAAATATGTCACGCTGTAAATCTCATTGTTTTTTCATAACTCCCATATAAATAGCAAAAAAATTGCTTGGCAATGTCCTTGGTTTATTCATGTAATACCTTTTCATGTAAAATCAGTCTCATGTCCTTCTATGTTCAATCTGCTTGTGTCTTGTGCCTTTCCATTTCTAATAGAAGTGCACTTTGATCCCAATGACATGTTTGACACATAAACACCTCTACCGATTCTGATGAGCTTGGTCTTAAAAGGAAGTGTACTAACCACTCGCATATGCATGCTTGTGTCATTCCAGGTGATCTAGCAAGATGAAATATAATACATGTTGCCATAATTTAAAGCTGATGGTCAAATCAATGAAAGTACATACGAAAGTTGGATTGGTTTGATGGATCATGGATCCTTGTCTTAACTTTGTCTCTAGAAGGTGATTCAAACTTAAACATCTTTGACTACGTGTAGACATTGCCCATTATCCTAGTGAGAACTATATCCCAAAGACTCGTCAATTGGCACACTCTAAGGCGATGATCCTACGAGGATCCATAGTAGTGTCATCGACTATGTCGCATGGGCCACGATCATACCAAGAAGTTTCATTTATTGACAATCTTTAGCCAAATTAGCATCAATAAAACACATGCAATCCACATTTAGTGGTTATGTTCTCTCTTGGCAAATATAGATGGAAGGAAGATGTGCCATCTTGAACTTATGGACATGCATCTTTAGGTAATTTATATAGAGTTCAATTCAATAGTTTTCTTTCATTTTAGTCTAAATTGTTATAATTTGAGCTCACAAATAAGTCCTAATCCTTTTACTTTGATTAACATAGAAAATTCTAATATTTAAGGATTAACATGTGGCTGTGTTGTATCTTTTCTAGTCCTAGATCGATGGATGGATGGATGGACACACTCCTTTTAAGCTAAGTTTTTATAATTAGAAACACAATGATTATTAGTGTGGATCTTTTTCCTTTTTGATTAACATCAGAATGATCCTATGTAATATGATCCTACGTGGTGACAAAGTTAGAAGACATATTTTACTTTAAACAACTGAAGAGACCCATGTAATATGATTAACGTTGTTGATGTCTTTTGTCTTCGATGAGAATATACTAACTCTTCATACCCCGTAGCTGTCCTCAAAGCTGGGCAAGGCCACGTCACCTCGGTTACCCACAGCAGTTCCTGGCCATGCCCACGTCACCTCGGTTAGCCACAGCCGTCCGATCTTTGTTCGGCGGCCCGAGGAATTATCCTAACACAGTGACAGGTGCCGTTGCATGACATATTTTACTTTTACTTGATAGCTGAAGAGAACTAGTAATTTCTTTTAGTTAGAGTTTAACTCAAACACGATAATATATTATCGTAAGCTGCCGTAAGTTTATTAATAACGGCAGCCTCACGATTTCGGACCAATTCTGAACAACAATCCGACTTTGGTTTCCTCGCCACGTGATTTGGTAGTCCAAATCATTAAAACAGTCTTAAAAACTAGCTTATGGGTTTGATTAAAACATTTCGCAAGTTTAGATACATAAATAAGCGATTTCGATACTTACAGATTTATGTGCACAGACGGAACAAGTTTGAAAACTAATGGTGTATTTTTCTCTTAATAATATAAATAGATGCACCACCTACAATGCACGGCGTGCCCACGTGCAAACAAGCCGACCGAGCCTTCGACTCCTATCTCAGTGCGTGCCAGTGCCACTGCCCACTGTCCCTGTGCCATCCATATCACGGTCGGCTCCACGAGATCATTGACTCCGCGCGCACCCGGCGGTGCGCCCGGCCGGCCGGTAAGATCCGCGCATCCCCCCTCGCTCTTCTCCACAGTCCACAGTAAAAGCGGCTCCGGTTGGTACGTACCACCCGGCGCCACACACCCGCGCCCAGGTCAACCCGCGCCGGGCCCTGCATGCACGGTGCATATCGGCAGATCCGCGCGTCGCGTCACGTCGCGTCGGCGTCGCCCCTCGCGCGCGCGCGCGCGTCGGTCTTCGCCTCTTTGGTCTTTTGGCTCTTTGGGCTTTGGCACGGTCAGAACCGAGACACCGACGCGGGTTTCCTTGCCGGAGCCCCGCGCGGCTGTGCCTTCCTGCGCGGCGGCCGGCCGGCACGTTGGTAGGTTGGGTGGCCGCACCCACGCGCCGAGGTTTCGGATCGCGATGTTCCATGGCCGCGCCGGCGCGCCGGAGCGCCGTCGCCCGTGCCGCGTTTGACCGCTCGTCTGCGCGCTTGACCCTGGCCCTGGCCATGGCCCTGGCTGGTTCGCGGGTGCAGTGGTTGGTCGACGACTCGACGCTCAGTGTTGTGAGGGCCATGAAACGTGCTGTGCTGCGGCCGGAGAAACAGGCATCGGTCATCGGTGTGCGGCGTGGATCAGGATTGACGTCCATGAGGGTTTGTTTTTAGGCCTACCGCTGACTGGAGGCCTCGGAAGAATGTCACATCAGCTTATTAGCTGCCTAGAGTGCTGATTCCAACACCCTGTTTTGTTTCTTCTTCTCTAAAAACATTTCGGATTTGCTTAAGCCCGGTCGACTGGGTTGGAGTCACTCCCAAAACATTTCTCAATGACACGTTTCATTCATTATCGAAGCTCAAAACTTTGTTTTTTTCTCTCTAATTTTTTTCTTCAATGATACGTTCCAAAACTAACAAAAAATAGGCCTGTTTTGAGAAGCTCTCAAAGATCAATTTATTAGTAAATAACACAATCATCAAATAATACCAACTCTAGTGAACACCTTGTATTTATGGTTGAGGTCAATTCCACACTTTTTTACCTCCTTAGGGTTAAAAAAAGTCTCATGTTTTCTCAAAAATTCTTTTGAAGTATCTTGAAACTACTCCTTAAAGCTTCGAAGGTTTGATTGCACCAAAGCATCAAAACATCTCAATTTCTCAAAACCATTCCTTACCACCCTCAAATTCTTACATTTTAGTTAGCTCTCAATCTTCAATCTAACACTTCAAGGTTTTGGTCATCTATATTATTCGTACGGTTTGAGTCATTCCCATGTTTATGGTTGAGGTCAATTCCAACCATTTATTTTTTATGTTTCTTTCTTTTAAAAGTTGTTTTGTGAAAACTCGTAGATAGTCCTCAAGCTCCCAATGAACTAAACACTCGATTTCTTAAAACTACTCGTTCAAAGTTGTCTCAAATAGTCCTCAAAACCATCGGATAGCATATTAAAGCCAAACATCCCGATTCCTTAAAACTACTACTCCCTCCGTTTCAAATTATAGGTCGCCACATATATGCGTAATAACTTCGTATAGCATACATTATACGAAGTTATACGAGTTTATGGTTGAGGTCAATTCCAACCATTTATTTTTGATGTTTCTTTCTTTTAAAAGTTGTTTTACGAAAAACTCGTAGATAGTCCTCAAAACCCTCAAGCTCCCGATGAACTAAACACTCAATTTTTTAAAACTGCTCGTTCAAAGTTATCTCAAATAGTCCTCAAAACCATCGGATAACATATTAAAGCCAAACATCCCGATTCCTTAAAAGTACTACTTGTTACCGTTGGAGCCGTCGGTCAACTCCCTAGCACTTTGAGCCATTCCAAAACTTGGGGATGTGGTAAGCCATCACCCATCAGTAGAATTAAGTAGAAGCAAACAGGGGCATACTACTTACCTTCTTTTAAAAAAAAAAAAGCAGTAGCGTACTGCCAAGTGCCAGGGTGTTGGAGCCGGACAAGAATGCGTGCAGTCAGGCGCCGCTGTTCCCGAAGAGCGGAGAAAAGGTTCACGTGCCGGTGTGCCCGTTCGCAGAGCGAGGCACACAGGCCGACGACGAGGCGACGCTGGCGCGACGGGGGGAACCCGCCCACCGGCCCAGCCAGCGCCCGCATCGTGGGGCCGTGGCTGGCGACGCAGTTCCTCGCCCCTGCCTGCCTCCTCGTTTCGGGCTCGCTCCTCCCGTGTTTCCCTCGTACGCAACTCAAATGCCGCAAACTTTTTTTAGTCCCGTCTCCTGTTTCTTGTCCTCTCGTCGTTGTGACGGCCAGCTGGACCTGACACAATAATATGGTGCGATGTGCATCCTAATCCTATATGGATAGGTGACACCGTATAAGTTGGATATTTTTTAAAAAAGTAAATTACACTGTAGGTGTATAAAGTTATCTTCTGTTTTCAGTTCGATATAAATTTAGAAAAAGCTATAAATAAAGTTGTGTTGTTGTACGCGTTATAGCAAAGCTAGTAGAAGCTCTATATGGCGTTGTAAATTTGCAGCATCGTATAGAGTGTCTGGTAGGTGAGGAAATCTTTTAGAGTATAGTGCAAAGTCTGAAAGGACGTTTGCAGCGAAACTGTAAATTTGCAGCAGCTTTTAAAGCTGCTGCTAGCTTTGCTTCCGGTTCCAGATGATCTTTAGAGAACAATTTGATGATGTGGCGGTCTTAGTCATCGGTACATGTGGCCACATTGCCTACCTACGTGGCATCCTCTGTCTCTCTTGACCCATGCTCTTTCTTTCGGACCAACGAAGAAGCATGAAAAAAGGAGGAGGTAGCAGCGACATGTGATGTGGGGCGACAACAGCTCACGTCGTCGGTCAGCAGCGTTGGACGACGACAATGCATGCAGTGGGTAGCGCCAATGGAAGGCTTGCCATGGGTAAAGGTTGCCCATGCCGTGGGGGCAACGACGACGGAAGATGTTGCACCATGGGCAAAGGAACCAACAACGACACACCATGGACAGCGGCGGCTCGTGTCTTGGGGCAATGGCGTCGGACGGTGGCATAACATGGTAGTGTTAGCAGGCGATGGTGTGCTGTGGGGAAGCGGTGTAGGACACAAAGCACATCTCCTCGTGTCGTCACCGCACTGCCTCCCTCCTTCCTCCTATATCCCTCTCTCCTCTTTCATGCCTTCTAGTCGAAGCACCGCCTCCTCCTCATGCCCTCGTGTCGCCGTTGCTTCCCCACCGGAGAGCCTCGAACCGTGTCCTCCTTGTGAGCTCATGCCTCCGCCGCCTCCCCGCCGAAGCGACCCTAAGCCACCTTCTCCCCATGTCGTCACTATCATCGCACTGTCTCCCTTCTTTGAGCATCGCCGCCAAGTTGCCATCGCCTCCCCATGTGGTACGTGAGGAAAGAATGAGTCAGGAAGGATGAGATTGGTGAGAGAGAGACGGGAGGGGGAGGGAGGAGAGGGTAGGTGGTGGTTGAGACTTGAGATCTGGTGAGAGGAAGAAAATGATATATGGGCCCATTCAAAAATAAAAATAAAAACATAAAACATAAATACCCTATAGTCTATCAAACTATACTCTAAGGGGCCACATATATGGTGACGTGGAAGGATAATCATCTAAACCATCCGCTGCATATTTCCCTTGGACTTGTTTGTAACAACAAAACAACTTCTTGTATATATAAGTAGGGCTAGAACTTGAGCTCGAGGCTAGCAGCAACTTGGGCTCGTCTCGGGCTTGGCTCGTTACAAAACGAGCGCGATCCAAGCTCCGTTTCGAGCTCATGACATTTTACGAGCCGAGCTGAGCCTGAGTCCAACTCGATCATGAGTAGCTCGCGAGCGGGACAACAAAGTGCACATCCCATGCAGTGGCGGTAGAGCTAAGGGGTTACTTGATTGATGGTGGAAGAGCTCAGGTCGCCAGACCCGAACAGGCGGAGGTGCAACAACGCTAGATCCATGTAAGAGGCCGTTAAAGCAGGTATCCTTGTGGAGGCTATGTGGTTCCACTCGTACGGCCGCAGCCGGGAAACCAAACGATGGTTCATGTAAACCGGGCTGATGGATGACCAAACACGCTGCCCTACATGACCTTCCTGACTCCAACGAGGCTGCTTGGTTGGCCAGGTTAGGCATGCCGGTTGGCAAGGAAACAATTCCTTAAAAAGCCAAACACAACTATCCCTTCACCTCTCCTCTTTCTCTTCACGGAAAGATTCTTGTGTTCTTCACTGCTCCAACAGATTCTCTTTATTGTACTACTTCGGAAAGGATTTTCTCTTCCATTCTGTAGGATTCTCTCCTCTTCCTATATCATTTCTTTCGAAGTGACGTTGATGAAGAAAGTGAAACATACAAAGAAAAGAATATTGCACATGGTTATAGCATCCCCGTGACTGACTAGGGCCCTTTTTATATGAGGTTCAGCTTCTCTAAATGGTGCTTCTGGATTTTACAACCCACAAAAGCTAGACAAGCCACCCAGGACTTGTTTCTCATGTCACAATATAATTTGGGTTTTGGGGGGCTTTTGGCTTCTTGGAAGGTGTTGCAAAAGCTATTTGTTTGTTTGGTCTTCTAGCTTATGAGGGCTATAAGCTGGCTAGAAGGTTAAACAAACAGGGCCTAAGAGGCTAAGCTAAATATATAAATTCCATAAACGTTTTTATATTCAAAACGTCTTGCACAATTCTCTCTTTTTTTTTAGGAATTTTGGCACAATTCTTATGGCAAACTAAATGATGTCTACTGTTCTGTATAACTAACATTAGCTAAATCGGAACTTTTAAAGCCTGGAAAAAGTGACTTCAAAAAATTAGGGATGGCTCTTTTGTGGCTTAAATTAAACTAAAAGCTGTCGATGGAAATTCGTTATTTTTTACCATTCAAACTGTCGACGGTTGAGATATCGATCTCAAGTCAACCAAGGTTCTTGAAAGAGGAGATAGGAGACACGCCGAACAACCACGAACAGCAACGAACAGGAGACAGGGTTTTTATCCTGGTTCAGGCCTCTCGGGAGAGATAATAGCCCTACGTCCAGCCTTTCTTATATATCAAGATGAATACAAGAGGTGGCTCGACGAGACGAACAAGTCTCGGCGAGATTATGGTGTATGCGAAGTGCTAAAGTGCTAAAGCTCTAAGTCAAGGACGTAAACTCTAGCCAGATCTTCGATGTAACTTTCGCCCGGTCCCCCTAAACGCCTTAGGGGCCCTGTTTATATAGTGCGAAACAAACCGACCTACCGAGGAATATCGGGCCGGGCTAACTATCGTAATAACTTCGTATAGCATACATTATACGAAGTTATACGAGTTCACCTGGTTGATGACCAACTGTGAATCTCCCTTCACGGTCAGTCGTTGGACGCCGAGCGACTTGCACGCTCGTAGTCCCGCGAGGAGGGCCTCGTACTCCGCGGCGTTGTTAGTCGCCACAAAGTGTAATTGGATAGAATACTGGAGCTGTTCTCCTTGAGGGGAGATGAGAGCAAAACCAGCCCCCGAGTTTCCAGTGCGTGAGCCATCAAAAAACATGGTCCATGGGGGTTCGTCAGGTTGCTCGGGAGCTTCCTGGGATTTGGGCGGGCAAGTCCATTCAGCGACGAAGTCGGCTAGGACCTGTGACTTAATAGCAGTTCGGGCAGCAAATAACAGATCAAACTCTGCTAGTTCCATTGCCCACTTAGCTATACGTCCGCTAGATTCCTTGTTCCGTAGGATTTCGCCCAGAGGGAACGTGGTTGGGACCAGTATTTGATGCGCCTGGAAGTAGTGGCGAAGCTTTCTGGAGGACATGAGCAAGGCGTAGAGCAGCTTCTGGACCTCAGGGTAACGCTCCTTTGATCCATGAAGTACCTCGCTCACGTAATAAATTGGTCGCTGTACGCCTTCCCTTTCGACCGTCAGGACCGCACTCACCGCTTGTGGCGTGCAACCTAGATACAGCAGGAGCTGCTCGCCATGCCGCGGGGTAGTCAAGACGGGTGGACTGGACAGGTATTGCTTTAGATCTTGGAAGGATCTATCGGCTTCTTCTGTCCACTCGAAACCATTGTGCTTGCGCAGGGCCTTAAAGAAGGGCAGCCCGCGCTCGCCTTGACGGGAAATAAACCTGCTTAGAGCAGCCATCCGCCCGGTGAGACTCTGTACTTCCTTTACGGTAGTTGGAGCCTTCATATTTTCAATGGCCTCGATTTTTTCAGGGTTGGCAGAAATACCTTGCGAACCAATAATATAACCGAGCAACATTCCAGACCGAACACCAAAGGTACACTTCTCTGGATTTAATTTTATTCGATGCCTGGTGAGATTACGAAAAGTCTCGGCCAGGTCTTTTACATGATCTGGAGCAAACTTGCTCTTTACAACTATGTCGTCGACATAGACCTCCAGGTTCTTTCCGCGCTGTTCTGGGAAAGTCTTCTCCATTAAGCGCTGGAACGTGGCACCTGCGTTGCGCAGACCGAAAGACATGGTCGTGTAGAAAAATTTGAGATCATATCCATCTAAAAATTGAGACATATATTCATCTAAAAATTGAGACATATATCCATCTAAAAATTGAGACATATATTGATCTAAAAATTGAGATATATATCCATCCAAAAATTTTAGATATATATTCCATCTAAAAATTGAGATCATATGTCAATGCCAATATCAAAAATTCAATTCTTTCACAATACACATTATACCATCTAAAAAATTTGAGATCATATCCATCTAAAAATTGAGACATATATCCATCTAAAAATTGAGAATTTTGCATTCCTTCACTAGCACATACATGATCATATTTCTCCAAAAAAATGAGAAATTTCCAAGCAATAATCACACACACATAGTCTACGACAGTATAGCAGGGGATCGAGGGGGAGGGCGAGAGAGCAACCGATCGGGAGGAGCACCCGGGCGGGGTCGTCGGCGAGCGGGCGGGGAAGGCGAGGCGGGGTCGAGGCTGCAGGGGTCGACGAGCGCGCGCGGGCAGGGGTCGACGAGCGCGCGAGGCGGGGGTCGTCGGCGCCGGGGTCGTTGAGGCGAGGCGGGGGTCGTCGGCGGAGAGGCGTGTGCTTTTTTTAAAAAAATAGCAGGACACAGTCGGAGCTATGTGGACCATAATGATTGGTTCTGTTCTTATTCTTTTGTTGAGGAATGAGTTAACTAGCTGTACCTGTACGTACGTCTTGTACAACTGGGCAGCTGTGCTTCCAATGCATCGCTTCTGCAGTGTCAGTAGCCTAGTATTCCCTCTATCCCAAGTTATAATTCGTTTGACTTTTTTAACATTAAGTTTGACCAACTCGTCTTATTCAAAAAATTTCGGAATTATTATTTATTTTTATTATGATTTTGCTTAGCATATAATATACTTTAAGTACTAGTTGGATTTTTTGAATTTTTTTAAATTTTTTGAACAAGACGAGCCGGTCAAACTAAGAATCAAAAAAGTCAAACGACTTATAATTTGGGACGGAGGGAGTATCTCTTCTATCCCCTGATCAAGATATCAACCGTTGTTAGTGTAAGCTTCTAGGCCCCAAGGTAAGTAGTTTTGGTGATTGGATGACATGCTCTTAAATTAATAATGAGCTCATGAAGCGTAGGGATTCTAGGTCTTATTGAATATCCATTGGTTTTCATGTGATAAGTGAAAAAGGGGGAGAATGTATACATCTAGTCCCCCAAGTGGCCCCTAACTTCAAGTTGAGATATTGCGGAGGACTTCATCCAAGATCTTGAAGGCTAAGGACTCTTCTAAAGCCAAGGATCACAAGATGATGAAGGATCCTTGCTTAGATAGGTTTATAGCTTTTTAGTGTCCGCACTATTAAGAGGGGTCAAAGGCTAATAGCTTGATCACTTGGTTTGCAAAAGGATGCACACACATAAGCCTAACAGTGAAGATCAGCTTAGAAGACTCAGTGAAGAAGCTTAGCTCAGATGGATTCAAAGTTTGGAAGAAAAAGATTGAAGAAAATGAGAGAAGTCAGTTGAAATGAACTGACCGTATAGTACGGTCCATAGGACCGGACTATACGGTCAAGTCTTAGTGTGCCCCGGGGTTCAAAAGTCAGTTCAAATCAGCTTGAAGCCTTGAACCAACCGTATGGTACGGTGGCTTTGAAAATGAACTGACCATACCATTGCCCAATGGGTACGGTCCATACAAGTTGAAGCCAGCTGGTGTTGAACCGACCGGATGGTAGGGTCCGGTGGACCGTTCCATTTTTCCCGAGGCTGATAAAATTGGCTAGGTTGAAAAGTTAGTACCAACCGTATGGTACGGTCGACCCAATGAACTGACCTTACCATTGACCGTACACCGTACAGTAATGACTAGTTTTGGGGCAGTTGAAAAGTGAAGAACCAACCGTATGGTACGATCCAAGGAAATGAACTAACCGTACCATTCTAGTCTCGACTGGGTTTTGACAGCTTTTCTCCAACGGCTCTCTTTGCTTAGGGGGCTATATATATGTCATCCCTTGGTTCATTTCAATGTTCTTGACACTCCAACAACTTCATACACTTCAAGAACCAGTTTGAGCTTAAACTCTTCAACAACCACTTCATCTACTCCACCACCTAGATCAAGATCAAGGTCAAGGCTTGTGTGCATCCACTTAGTGAGGATAGTGATCAAGTGAAGGCCGGAAGCTTGTTACTCTTGGTGGTTGGCAACACCTAGGTGGACTTGGTGTCTGGGGTGGTCCTCTCGGAGCTTGCCAAGAATTGTGGAAGCCCGAAGGATGGCTTTGTGCAAGGTTTTGAGCTCCGCCTTGTCGGGACGACGAATGGAGACTCCTTAGTGAGCGCCCGCTGCTTAGTGCGCGGGAGGTGGCATAACGCCTAGTGCGTGCCACAACGTGGACTAGGGGAGGGTGCCAAACCTCCGATCTCACAGGAAAAATCCGTGTTGACGCCGGATTTTGTCCAAGGCTGGCTAGGCCAAAATGCCAGAAAGAAGCCCGTGGGGAAGAGACTGACCACACCATCCGAACAGGGCCTTGGGCCCGAGGAATGTCAATGATGAGCCGATTGTGGCTTTGTATCTTAGGTTTGGTGCTTATCGTATAACCATTCATTGTAAATCGTCGGATTTAGGTTTAGAGGTTGTCTTGCATGGCAAGTAGAAGTCCCTCGGACTATAAATATGTACCTAATTCCATCTAATAAATGTACGTTCACGCATCGCGCAACACAACGTCACCACAACCTTCGGCGCATCGCCACCCCTTTCTCAAGGGTTAAAACCAAGTAAGCTTATGCCATGCGGCTCTAATCCTTTGCACTTGCATCATTTTAGGGCATGTATGCTCTTAATCTTACTTTTTATCGGTAATCTTATGTCTCGCGCTGTAGTGTTGCGTAGGGTTTGCTAGTTATCGCCTTGTTACTGGATTAGATCCGTTTACCACGTGTTTATGCTCTGTTCTTGCTAAAAAAGGATCCGATCTAGTATCATGGCCTGGAATTACCACGAGCCGACGATAAACTTCATGTTTATCTTCCTGCTTACGATCGTTAGCTCGTGGTAATGGCCATGCACCTTGTATTTATATTAGATTCAAGCTTTCTCATTATGAATCGGCTATCCTCTGTATCGGATCTAATAGATTCATCATGGTTAGGCTTAAGGTGGGATGGGATGTTCCGATGGTCCTTTGGATTGTTAGGCTGTTTCGGTTGTGCTGTTTTGATGTAGATCTCAATCTCTGGATGGTTTAAATGTGATCAACATGGTTAGGCGTAAAGTGTCAGCTAGAATGTTCCGACGGCCTTCTTTCCGTTAGACTTTAGCTTTAGCCTTTGCATGTTCCGATCATGTTGTCACATAGATTCATCGTGAGCTTGCCTAGATCTAATCTTTGTACAAGTTCTATCATGTTTTATACCCCGCGCATGTGTTCAACCACTCCATCTGTTATCTGCGCGTTCAGTCGGCTATCTGGCCGATCCATCGGCTGTTTCCAGCCGATGCAAGCTCATCCAGTTATTAGATCCATCGGCTATTAGTAGCCGATGCAAGTTACTGCCTGTTTACCCTATGAAAGCTGTCCCATGCGATCGGCTCGTCTATACTGATTAGCTCTGTCTTCTGATCTTTTTAGGCGATTCACAGGTCATCACCTTCCTAGCTGGCAGGTACAAGCCAGGTGGCACGCCCTGCAGCATCACTAGCGGCAGGCCATAGGCGCGGCACACAGAGATCTTCCTCCCGCGACCTGATACGTGTGTCCCTGCCATCGGAGAATTCCGTGGCAACACATTTTTGGCACGCCCGGTGGGACCACGAAGTTCAGATCCACAAAAGTTGAAGCCAAAGGCACAAGAGCTCAGAGAACCATAATGGACACCCCCACTTACAAGAAGGACCGGACAATCGCCGATGAGACTGAGGGGCAACACCCTAAGAGTGTGATTAATAACAGAAAAGGGATAGTCAACTCATCGGCGCCATATATTCGCGGCTTGGAACCACGTGTGACCGATCCCGTGCGGTATGAAGATCTTCCTGTGGAGCGGCAACGTCAGTTTGATGAAGCCATAGAGCAGTACGCGCAGGGCCTAATCGGTCAAAGCCAATGCGCCACCACGGTTTCAGACGTTGTGGGGACGATGGAGACATTGTTCACAGTGTGGACTTCTCAACATCGGCTGAGCAGGCAGCTGATACTTTGTTGGAGGAAATCAACAACAAGGTGACGCATGCCGTAATGCGGCGGCTGAACCCGGTGATTGGCAACATGAGAGGGGTATTTATGGATCTCGTCTGAGAGTGTTACAAGGAGATGGCCTCTTACAAGGATACTTCAGATGGCCAAGAGAAGACTACCATACCCGATCGGCAATTTAGCCGATCGACGCCCATCGTCGCTTCACCTAAGAAGCCGATGTTCCTTGTATACCCTCCCGGGAATAAAGGAGCGGCGGTGGTTTGCCCGGCCATGCCTCAATCTATCCCGAGAGGGTATTACTGCACTATGGAGTTCGTCGAAGAAACGCCGCAGCAAACCTACATGCCAAAGTTGTGGGAAGAGAAGCCAATGGCCATTATAAAGGAGCCAGTTAATGAAAGTCAAGATTGGTTCAGCAAGTACGCCGACGTTGCCTCTATAGATTCTGGTCGATTGGCTCCCGGGCTTGAGGATCCGAACAAGCCCCCAAAAAGCAGGCCGTCAGATATGCTAAGCCATATCCAGAAGCTTACGATGCGGTGCCTCTGTGAGAGGTCAAGCCTCATTTATATGTGTTGAGCATCATGTGATATGTGCCTTGACCTCACTTGTGTGTGATGAGAGCATTGTCGGGATGGTCATGGGGTTTTGCTGTTTAACTGTCTTTAGTGTTTGAGCTTAATTTGCTTCGGCTATTTAGTGTGTGTGAGTCGGCGTTGTGTCTGTGGTGGTGTATGTGTGTGTATCACGGGTTCCACCTTGTGTCTCTTGGCTTTGCGTGTGCAGGTAAACGGACCTTCGGCGCTCGATGACCGGTAAGTCCTCCGATGGACTATGAGGCTGCTCCGATGGACTGGAGAGAGGTCATGCGGGGTTGTGGCGACCATCCCTGGCATGTGGAAGTGCAAGAGCACGAGCAAAGCCCTCCGATGGACTGGAGGCTACCAAAGACCTCAAAAGGACTTGAGGCAAAAGCCCTCCGATGGACTGGAGGCAAAAGCCCTCCGATGGACTGGAGGCCCTCCGATGGACTGGAGGCGTACCAAAGCCCTCCGATGGACTGGAGGCGTACCAAAGCCCTCCGATGGACTGGAGGCCCTCCGATGGACTGGAGACGAGAGGTGAGTCTGTGCTGCTTGTCTCATGGTGTGCAGGTACACGGATGGGCGATGGTCGACGGCTGTGTAAGCCCTCCGATGGACCGTGAGGCGACTCCGATGGACTGGAGATGCTGTGCGAGGCCTTGGTGATCCAACCCTGGCAAGTAGAGCAAGGGCACATGACGAGGATGGTGAAGATGGCGTCAACCAAGTCGAAGAGGGACGGCGATGGCATCGTGGCACCTGGCGGAGGCCGAAGGGTCAAGTCAGGGAGGATGGTGAAGGCGCTATGGCTTCGGCGTGGAGGCTGGACACGCGTCTTGCACTGGAGGGTTTGGTGGTTTTCCTCAAAACCACCACCTATCGCCGGTTTGGCGGTTTTCCCAAAACCGCATCTACGACGGGCAGTGTGCTCCCTCATGCACACAACTGGCGGACCTCAACTTGGTGGACAAGTGGCGTCATCGCGGAGTTTGCGTCGATCCGAAGCAAAGCCGTGAAGGTTCCGTGGCCATCTGATGAGAGGAGAAAAGTTGGACAGATTTGCCCTTGAGGCATTTTGTGTTGAGTGCATCATGTAAGGGCACTTTGGTCAAAAGCCAAAGGCCTATATAAGTGAATAGGGGCTGTTGTGGGCAGCCGTCCTTCTCCACCCCTTGAGTTGGGTCCTCTCATTTGTCTTGTGAGAGTTTGGCTAGGGTTAGGGAGAGGAGAGTGGCCCTTGTGCTTGGGCTTGTTGCCATCCATGTTTTGGCTGCATGTAGTGGCTTGTAACTGGATCTACAAGGTGGTAATCGAAGGAAAGATTCGTTCTTATCTTGTGCTCCCTTGTGTTCTTGGATTTCCCCTTCCCCCTCTCTTGGTTTTGGGTGAAAACTTGGCTTTTGGAGTGATTTCGTTTTGCCAAGTGCTAGCCCTTGTTTTGCTGCGGGATTTGGCTTACTAGGACGTGGGAAATCAGTTGGCCAAGTGACAAATCAATTCATCCATGAGCAGCCCCCAATTTGCCCCTTTTGCTCCTCTCTTGCAAGAACCCTAGGTGAGAGGCTAGATCTCGAATTGCGTGGTGGATTCCATATCTTTCTGTGAAATTTGAGTGGGATTACCATGACCAAGTGCTAGAGATGCTATGCCCCAAAAATCGGGAGATTTGGAGTTGATTTGGGCAAGTTTTGGGTTTTCCCCGAATTTCCCGGACTTGTCCGGAACTCACCAGACTTGTTCGGCGCCCTACCGGACTAGTCCGGCGGCGTCCCGGACTTGTCCGGCGTGAGGGGCAGTGGCGGCTTCGCACCGGACTAGTCCGGCGCAAGCACCGGACTTGTCTGGCGCCTACCGGACTTGTCCGGCACTGCCACCGGACTTGTCCGGTGCAGGCAGTGCTGCTTGCCTTCGTCTCGTTTTTGCGCCGTTTCTTTGGCGTTTTGAGCGAGACTTCTTCCGCTGTGTTCATGCTGAGTTTTTGGGTGTGTAGGTGTGCAGTGCCCGGCACCAAGTCTCAGTTTTGGGGTTTTGGCTCTTTTGGCTCTGTTTTCATCGGAGTTTGATCGAGCTCGCTTGTGAGAGTGTTTTGGTGTGTAGTCTCGCAGTGACCGGCACCAAGCCCCTTTTGGTGAGTTGGTTTTGTTTGAGCCCGTTTTGGTCCCGTCTCTTCGCTCTTTTCCGTGAGCGTTTGAGCGGGTGCTTCCACAGCTGCGTCTTGGCACGTATCTGTTCAGTGGACGGTGCCAAGCGCTTTCTTGGGGGTTTTTGCTTCGCTTGTGTCCATTCAGAGTGTAGCCTTTCAGTGGTCGACTTCGAGCGAGATTCGAGGAAGGTTTTTGAATAGCAAGTTTTCAGAGGCTCCTATTCACCCCCCTCTAGTCGCCTACCCTCGGTCCTACACTCTGCCGCCCCAGTTTCGGGTCCCCGAATTCTCCAAGTTCTCAGGCAAAGATCAGATCAGTTCTGTTGAGCACATAAACCGATACCTCGCTCAGTTAGGCGACATAGCTAGGTGTGAAGAAATCAGGATTCGGCTGTTTTCTCTTTCACTAACCGGACCGGCGTTCTCATGGTATACTTCACTGCCAGCCGGATCTATGATTACATGGGCTTAATTGGAGGAGAGTTTCCACGCCCACTTCTACTCCTGTGCTGAGGATGCAACTTTGGCCAGTCTATCGGCCATGAAGCAAAAGAAGGAGGAGTCTGGGGTAGAGTTTCTACAACGTTTCAGGGAGGCCAAAGGTCGATTGCTTGCGACTAAGGTCTTGGATAAAGAGTTTACTGAGTTGGCCTTCAGGCATTTACGACTGGAACCCAGAAAGAATACTGCCAACGCTACAACGTCCACGGCACAGTTAGTAGAAGCGGTACCAACATTCGAGAAGATCGAGCTAGAAGAAAAGCAGGGCAAAACTCGTGCCGCAGTTCATCAACTTACGGATGTTTGACAGTCCGAGGAAGAACAGCGAATCCCCACCTCAGGATGGGATGACACAATGGGCTTGAACTAGCCGGTTGGCGATGGCATGAAAGGCCGATCCATACAATCAGCCCCCAAAAAATAATAGTTAAGCTGATCGCTCAAATAAGATGGAGTCCTGACTCTGGGGCAACAAGGGGCCGACTGAGTAGGCTGAAGTGTTTGAAGATTTTCTGCGTCAGCCTGCAAACTGACAGCCGATGCGAAGCCATCGACTAAAGAATTAAAGAGCCGACGCTAGACGTCGCCTTTAGTGTAAGATAGCCGATGCAGGGGATCGACTTCAGAACAAGAGCAATCAGAAGACAATTTTTATGCTCGGGGGGCATGGCGCCCCATGAAGGTCTGGTTACAGTGCGACTCGTTCTTGAATTGCAAATGACGGAGTTATTAGGCAAGGCTTGACGGTGAAGCTAAGATGGTGTCAGTCTTGCTGGACTCTGCTTGGCCTCCTTCATCAGTTCTAGAGCGAGGTTCGTATACTGTAGAAGCCATGGTTCGGTCACGACTTCGATGGGAAACAAATGAAACTTGCAGAAAGTCAGTTTCTGTCACGACGAAGTCAAGGATGTTTCATTGAGGCGACCGAATTAGGACTGAAAGTCGGTGCAAGGCCATCAACTGGAGTTAAGGAAGGATATGGATTTTGGTCAGTAGCCGATGCGAGCCATCGACTCTAGAATCAAAGGAATAAAATTGCCTGGTACTACATTTGGGATGGGGCACGGTGCCCAGTAAGGTGTTGGTCTCAGGCGCAGTTCGTTCCACGATGAAATAGAAGCTGAAGGTGGTCAGTTTCGTCATCTTTGATAACATAGGGAACGGATTATTATGTCATTAGGAGTCGACATCGGCTGTTCTCATCTTTGTGTTGGCTTTCTCAGTTCAAAGGTTTGATGGGGCAAGATTCAGGGTCGAACCTCCAAAGATGGCTGGTTTCAGAGGGGTGTCAGGAATATCAGCGTGGTGATTCGAACAAATGGTTAGGTCAAGAGGTCTGCTGAAGGTTGTTCGGATTGACCATTGGTTTTTAAGCAATTATAATACGCCGGTTTAATGTTTACGGGGAGCTTTTGTTTTCAAAAAGAAGGGCTAGTATAAAAACGGGCGAAGCTGGGACTTCGTCCCAACGATCAATCTACACCACAGTTCTGCAGCACTGACAGCCGATGGTTCTTGGAACCATGTTTGCAGCGTTTGTCAAATTTGATCAGTTGTCGGATTGGGATTTCTAAAGGATCATCACTTTGCCTATTATGGTGCCTACAAATGTTCAAAGGACTACCAGGATGTAAGGGAATAGGAATGATCAGGACGGCCGATTGATTCATTGCCAGGATTAGCGAATCGGCTGGAATATGGATTAACAAGTTCAGAAGAGAGCCGATTCCCTTGGCTGACTGTTGTTTGGTAGATCCTGGCTTGCTGGCCATGCCGATACTTATTTCAGATTGCAGATTAATGATAGGATAGAGGTCAGCATCCTAGAAATAATGGTTTCAGTTCATAAGTTGAGTCGGCGCAGTCAGTATCGGCTCTGTCGCGATCTATCGGTTGAGATCTATGTTCAGATTGTCTTTGGGCTTATTGTATTTTAGAATTGAAATCTGAACCAAGCAAGACGAGGGCTGATAGTTCGCTTCCAGGGAGTGAGTGATATTAGGGAGTTCCTGAAGCTTTATGATGAGTAACCGATGTGATGCCATCGGAGATTGGAAGGAGAAAACTTCAGAGACTTAATAAAAAAACAAGTGAAGGGGATGCATTACTGAAAGGAGGCTATGAGTTTTACACAGCAAAAGGGGGATTTATCTAAATCCCTAAACTAGCCCTATTACTAGATCGGCTCCTAAGCCGATAGCCTATTCGTCGCCTGCGTCGGTGTCGTCGGCGTCGGCGTCGTCATCTTCATCGCCGTCCTTGTCGTCGTCCTCGTCCTCGTCCTCCTCCTCGTCATCATCGTCGTCATCCTTGTCATCATCATCGTCGCCGTCGCCGCTGCTGTCGTCTGTTGGACCGAAAAGGCGACTAGAAGGGGGGTTGAATAGGAGCCTCTGAAAACTCACTACTCAAAACTTTCTCCAAAACTCGCTCAGAGTCGGCCACTGAGAGCCTACACTCCGAAAGCGAAACTGCCAACAGGAAAACCCCCAAGAAGTGCTTGGTACCGTCTATTGGACAGATACGTACCAAAACACTAACAAGGACAAACTCGATCGAACTCCGATGGAAACTGAGCCAAACGAGCCAAAACCACGAACCAGAGTCTTGGTGCCGGGAACTGCACTCCTACGCACTCAAGAACTCAGAAGAAACACAGCGGAACAGATCTAGCTCAAGACGCCAAGAAACCGGCGCAAAATGAGACGAAAGCCAGCTGCTCCTGGCAGCGCCGGACAAGTCCGGTGGCTTTGCCGGACAAGTCCGGTATGCGCCGGACTAGTCCGGTGAAACGCCGGACAAGTCCGGTGCTGGCCCGGCAGCACCTACCTCACCGGACAAGTCCGGTGCAGCGCCGAACTAGTCCGGTAGGGCGCCAGACAAGCCCGAAAAACATGGGATTTTTCCCAAACCTGACCAAATCCACTCCAAATCTTGCGAAATTTGAGGCACAGCATCTCTAGCACTTGGTGATGGTGATCCCACTCTAATTGGACAGAAAGATATGGAATCCACCAAGTAATTCGAGATCTTGCCCTCACCCTAGGGTTCTAGCAAGAGAGGAGAAGAAAGCCAAATTGGGGGCTGCTCATGGGGGATGGATTTCAGCACTTTGGCTAGATATTACCCACGTCCTAGCAAGCCAAAACCCGCAGCAACCAAGGGGAATCGAAGCAAGGCAACAAGAAAACCCAAAAGCCTTGAATCTCATCCAAAATAGGGCAAAGAAGGGGAAGAACGCCAAGAACACTTGGAGCCACGAAATTGGAGCCAAAAACCACTTCTATTAGGCACTAAGGCCAGCAATTTCGAGTACAAGATGAATCTCACTCAGTTCTTGCCTCCCTCTCCTACCCGCTAAACTGCTGTGAGGCCAGATCTAATCTGGGGGCTCAACCTGACATGAAGTGCTATGAACTGAGTTTTCTTCCTGTCTAAGTGAACCAAGAGGGGAAGGCATCCCTTCCCTCTTATTTATAGCCCAAGGGCTCTACTCCTACTGACTCTGGGCATATTTATAGTTTTGCCCCTGGGGATACAAATCTGACTCGATAGACACTAAAATGCCGAAGGGCTGAACTGAAAAAGTCCTAGAAAATACGGATGGACGAACACGATGCCTTCTTATCTTCGCTTAGCCCCGACGCAATCTCCCGATGAAGAGCACGTGTCCAGTAGCCCGATCTGGATAAGAACGCACGGTTTTGACGCTCGAACCGGCAAACGCTCTTGGGCCCGGGTTTTGACGCTCGAACCCAGAAATGATTGATGGGCTTCTCAAGTCGAGTGATTTTACAGCTCACGACACCGTCCTGACCCAAGGTCACACTTATGGGCCGGGCCTAACCCAGACTGCAGCCTGGGCCACCTGCCGGTACACTTGGCAGGGATTTTGCCACGCCCGGTACGCTTGGATGCCGCCTTCCGGTCCACTTGGAAGGACTTGGCCTCTCAGTCCACTCGAGAGGTGCCTGCCGGTCCCACTTGGCAGGGCTTGACAGGGTTTTGGTGTTGGCAAGCGCTCATCACAGCCAGGACAATTGACTGGACCGGTCACACTTGGTCCCTCATCGTCATCATCACCATCGCTGCCGTCGTCGTCGTTGCCGCTCGCCTCTTCCTTCTCGTCGTGCGAGAAGTCATCCTCCTCCCCATCATCGACACGGCGGTGTTTGGCCGCTGGCTCATACTCTTCGTACTCCTCGTCGTCGGAGTGCATCCACCGCCACTTGTCGTCGTCGATGTACTCGTACCCCTTGGTGGTGGCGGTTGGAGAGGGTTTTTCTTATCGGAAGAAGGGAGGTTTTTTGCAGCAAGGGGGAAGAAGGTAGGAGAAGGCGTGAGGAAGTGGTGTTGTCAAAGGTACGGGTTTTTAAAGAGTACATGGCTACTAAATTGAGTTGAATCAATTTGGATTCCGGAGGAGCCGTTCCATCTTCCCATTATCATCATTACGGTATTGGGAACAGCTGCCCGCGTGATGACCTGATTGGTGGAATTCTGCCACGTCAGTTGATGAGAATGGAATATTCCTTCTATTTAGTTTCAAAGCAAAAATTGTTTTGAAACTAGGGGGCATGTGTTGACGCTGGATTTTGTCCAAGGCTGGCTAGGCCAAAATGCCACAAAGAAGCCCGTGGGGAAGAGACTGACTACGCCATCCGAACAGGGCCTTGGGTCCGAGGAATGTTAACGATGGGCCGATTGTGGCTTTGTATCTTAGGTTTGGTGCTTATCGTATAACCATTCATTGTAAATCGTCGGATTTAGGTTTAGAGGTTGTCTTGCATGGCAAGTAGAAGTCCCTCGGACTATAAATATGTACCTAGTTCCATGTAATAAACGTGCATTCACGCATCGCGCAACACAACATCACCACAACCTTCGGTGCATCGCCACCCCTTTCTCAAGGGTTAAAACCAAGTAAGCTTATGCCATGCGGCCCTAATCCTTTGCACTTGCATTGTATTAGGGCATGTATGCTCTTAATCTTACTTTTTATCGGTAAATCTTATGTCTCGCGCTGTAGTGTTGCATAGGGTTTGCTAGTTATCGCCTTGTTACTAGATTAGATCTGTTTACCACGTGTTTACGCTCTGTTCTTGCTTAAAATGGATCCAATCTAGTATCATGGCATCGAATTACCACGAGCCGACGATAAACTTCATGTTTATCTTCCTGCTTACAATCGTTAGCTCGTGGTAATGGCCATGCACCTTTTATTTAGATTAGATTCAAGCTTTCTCGTTATGAATCAGCTATCCTCTGTATCAAATCTAATAGATTCAGCATGGTTAGGCTTAAGGTGGGATGGGATGTTCCGATGGTCCTTTGGATTATTAGGCCTCTTCTATAATCCTTGAATGTTCCGGTTGTGCTGTTTTGATGTAGATCTCGATCTCTGGATGGTTTAAATGTGATCAACATGGTTAGGCGTAAAGTGTCAGCTAGAATGTTCCGACGGCCTTCTTTCCGTTAGGCTTTAGCTTTAGCCTTTGCATGTTCCGATCATGTTGTCACATAGATTCATCGTGAGCTTGCCTAGATCTAATCTTTATACAAGTTCTATCATGTTTTATACCCCGCGCATGTGTTCTACCACTCCATCTGTTATCTGCGTGTCCAGTTTGCTATCTGGCCGATCCATCAGCTCCTTCTAGCCGATCCAAGCTCATCCTGTTATTAGATCCATCGGCTATTAGTAGCCGATGCAAGTTACTGCCTGTTTACCCTGAGAAAGCTGTCCCATGCGATCGGCTCGTCTATACTGATTACCTCTGTCTTCTAATCTTTTCAGGTGATTCACAGGTCATCACCTTCCTGGCTGGGCAGGTACAAGCCAGGTGGCACGCCCTGCAGCATCACTAGCGGCAGGCCATAGGCGCGGCACACAGAGATCTTCCTCCCGCGACCTGATACGTGTGTCCCTGCCATCGGAGAATTCCGTGGCAACAATCCGGTTGTCTCGTGTCCCTATCTTTACTTCTTGCATTTACATTACTTGCAATGATCATGTGTGGTCCTTGAAGTAATCATAACTTAGCTCTCTAGGCTAGCATCCTTGCTTTGCTCAAGATTATTTTCACTTGTTCTTATTGCTAGTTTAGAATGGATTGAATTGTGGCTAATTAAGTAGAAATTGAAATAGGTTAAGGACTTGTGTATAGATTTTAATTAGCCCAATTCACCCCCTCTTGGGCATTGATCCTTTCAATTGGTATCAGAGCCTCGTTGCTCACGTCTCGATCATAGGCTTCACCGCCTAGAGCAATGTCTAAGATGGGTGGGTAGATCCCCTTCTTCGATGGCAAGAACTTTTCCTATTGGAAAGCACGCATGCGTGCATACCTTGAGTCTATTGCCCTGGGATGCGGCATCCATTGGTTTTCCAGATGAAATTACTCTTGAGCAACGTAGGTGGGATGCTATGGCTCGCAATGCAATCTTTGAATGCATTATCCTAGAGGTTCATGCTCGTGTCGCTAGCCAAGATAGATCTAACTCTATTTGGGCAACTCTCATTGAAATTCATGAGGGAAGTGGTAGAGTTCATGCACAAAAGTATGAATTGCAAAAAGCTAAGTTTGATGACTTCAAGATGCTATCTCATGAGAATTGCAATGATATGTACTCTCGCTTGAATGTTATAATTGAGGAAATTAATGCTCTTGATGTTGCTAAACTTGACAAAGGTACCATCAATCGCAAGATCTTGTTGATTCTTCCCAAGCCGAAGTACCATATCATCAATACCGTGCTTCAAAAGGAGAATCTTGACACCAATGAAGTTTGTGAGATGATGGTGAAATTTATGCTCATGAGATGGGTGTTCTTGGCATGCCCGAAGAATCATACTCTCCCAAGAACATTGCATTCAAGGCCAAGGTGAACAAAGCTCCATCTAAGGCTCACAAAGCCATGGTTGTTGAGCCAAGCTCAAGTGAAGAAGAGCAAGATGAAGGAAATGATGAAGATCTTGCCCTCTTGATGCAAAAGTTTGGTCGCATGAACTCCAAGATCAACAAGAGGGGATACAACTTTCATCCCAAGAAGAAGATCTTCCAGCCTAATCAAAGAAGATGCTACAATTGTGGTGACCACAACCACATCTCATATGATTGCCCCAAGAAGAACAAGAATTCTAAGGGCAAGGCCAAGAAGGAAGAGACCAATGAAGATGAAGAGGAAGAAGAGGAAGAAGAAGAAGAAGAAGAGGAGGAAAAGCCCAAGAAGAAGCTTCTTAGCAAAATGAAGCCAAGCAAAGACAAGCTCTTCCCAAAGAAGAAGCGTGGCCAAAAAGTCTTCATGTGTGAAGCTAATGAATGGGTCACCGACGTTGAGTCAAGTGATGATGATGATGATGAGATTGCCGGGCTTGCCATTGCATCCAAAGAGCTCCCATTACCTCCTCCACCAATGTGCCTTATGGGAAAAGATGATGAGTGGATCACCTATAATGAGTCAAGTGATGATGACAATGACGAGATTGTCGAGCTTGCCATTACCTCCAAGGGACCCACACTACCCCCTCCTCCAATGTGCCTTATGGCAAAAGGTAACACCAAGGTACGTGAGATGGTCTTTGATGATGATGATGATCCCTCTCCCGATGATTTTGCTAACATGATAGGGGAGTTTGAGACTATGATCAAGAAGGAAAAAGGCAATGTCAAGCTCCTTGAGAAACAAAATGCTAAGCTTGAGGCCTCCCAACTTGAGTTGCTTGAAAAATGTAATGCTTTGCTTAAAGAGCAAAAAGAGTCCAATGCATATATTAAGCAACTCGAAGAGGGCAACTCTAAGCTCAAGAACTTGCATAGGGAACTTGATTCAACTCACAAGGTTTTGCTTGGCAAACATGAGGAGCTTGTTGATGCTCATTCGAAAAATCTCAAAATTGCCAAACAAAATGAGGAGAATCATAGGAAACTCATGCAAGACCATAAGAAACTAAAAATGAAATACCAAGAGCTTGAGATTGCCTATGAGCTCATTGACCTAAGTATTGCAAACTCTACCACCAAAAATGTGGTTAAGGTCAATGCCTCTACTTCTTGTGAGGATCTTCCTCCTATCTCGTGTGGTACTAACTCTTTGCTCAAGTTTGATGAAGATAAGGTGAAAGAGTTGAAGAAAGAAATTGAAAGCCTCCACTCAAGTGTGGTCAACCTTTCAAGAAGAGAACTCAAGCACCAAGTGATGCTCTACAGCCATACAAGATGCTTCGGTACAAAAGGACTTGGTTCCTTTCCGGAGCCAAATGAGGGCAATGTGCCATCACCGAAGCTAAAGGGGTGCTTCATCAAAGAAAATGGCTCCGATTGTCAACATTGTATGGTTGTTGGCCATCACACGAGGGAGTGTCCAATTCCAACTCTTCCCCCTCCTACTTTGCCCAAGAATTATAAGTCTAGGTATGATGGTAACCATTTCTTGTTGAGCAAAGTGAAGGGCAAGGTGAAGGCCAAGTTCATCGGGACGGACATCAAGGAGAAGAAGGGCAAGCTACCTAGGCAACTTTGGGTTCCCAAAGCACTAGTTACACGTGTGCAAGGCCCAAAGCTTGTTTGGGTTCCCAAAACCCAACAATGATCTTTTTCTTGTCTAGGTGAACGAAGCCGTGGAAACAAATACACATCTTCTATCGGCTACGTTCATCACACTTGAAGATGAAGAGTGTTATTGAACACATCCTTTAGGAAGGTCATTGTGTTGGGTGAAAGAGTTCCTCAACTCAATCTCTTGCTTATGTGAACCTTGACTAACGTATACCTTTGGCAAGAATATTGCTATAGTGCTTTGAGGAGAAACCGTACGGGATGACCATGATCGGCAAGCTAAAACTCTTTCTCAACTCACAAGTGATGCAAGAACATATTGAAGATAAGTTGGGATGAGATAATACAAGACCAACTACTAAGAAAGTACCTTTGAATGGCCATCCCGAACAAGGAGCCTACGGTATTTGTATCTCTTCTATTGTAAGCTCCTAGGCCCTAGCCTTGTGTAGGAGTTGTGTGCTTGTGGCCCGGTTTTCTCTCCTTTGTGTCATCAAAGAGGCGTAAAATTTGATAGAAACTTAGCTCACACACTTGCACATATCTTGTCACCAAACTCTTAATTGAGAGCATTCTTGTGTAGGTGACAAAGTGAGCCCTTTCGTGCATGTAAGTTGCCATGCCATATAACTTGCATTGCATTGCATCCTTTGCCATGAGTAAATACTTGTCTAACTTTAGTAAGATAGTGATGATCATGGGTTGAGCTTGGGACAGTGGTCTTTGGGGCACCCAAGGCTAGAGAATGGCTCATCATGAATAAGCTTACCGGAGGTTCAAACTTGGCAAGTTAGATTCAAATTCTTGCAATGCATTATTCTTGTCATATAGGTGTGCACTCATGTTTAATTATGTCTTGCATGGTTGCTTCTGTGTGGCATTGCATGCAGTAGGTCATAAAGGAGCCACTAAATGAGAAAGAAATTTGCTCCTCATGCAAATCCTTCAACTCATAAGAGTGGGCAAAGCAATGAATTTTGGTGCTCAGTGCTAAATGGAGCCACGATCCTACGGGTCTCGAGTTTTGCTATCTCTTGTACTCCTCGGATTGGCTCCTACATTTTCTTAAGATTGGATCTTAATTGCCTATTTGCGAAAACCAAAGGTATAGCACTTAGTATTGCAAACTATTTTGAGGGGTCAGGGTTTCCCTTTGCATGCCATTCACCAATGTTTATTTGGGATTTCATAAGGTCAAGAGGTTGTGCAAAGTTTCCTTTCAGCAGAGGTATTTTGACTTGACCGTATGGTACGGTCCACTCCTGGTACACCTAACCGTACCATACGGTCAATACAAAGAATGCTGAAGACACAGTGAAGACCAGTCAGCTTGAGCATTGGTACGGTCAGTTGTTTTTGAAACACACCGTACCATACGGTCCGTAGCAAAGGAGGAACAGTGCAGTTTCAGAAGAAGGCTGGACCGGATGGTACGGTCCTGCTAGAGCGGACAGTACGGTCCGTACAAAGAAGAAGAAGGTGCAAAGTGGCAAGCTTCGGGAAAATAGGTACGGTCCTAACGGACCGGACTATACGGTCCAGTCATAAAAACTGGCCCCACCTGTCAGCACCGGTTTAAGTGAAGAAGGAGCAGGGTTTGACTTTCATTTCGCCGTACACCGCGCCGCCTTTCCTCTCCCGCACCTGCGCCGCTCACCGTCGCCCCCGCCGGCCGCCTCCACTCGCCGTCGGTGACCGCCGCCGCCTCGCATCAGCCGCAGCCGCGCCGCCGTCGCCTCCACTCCAGTCAGTCGCGCGTGCCGCTCCACAGCTCCGCCACCGCCACCTAGCGCCGCCGCCGCTCGTGCCATCGCCGTCGCTCATGCCGCCGTCGACCGCCAGCTCCGTCGTTGCCTCTTTCATCTTCGGCAAACTCCTTCCTAGAGCAAGGTGAAGCACAAGCTCTAATATTTTCCCAAATCCGAAACCCTAGGTTTCAATTCCTTGAAATCCCTCAAACCCTAGGCAAATTTCTCGCAATTGATAATCAATTCATGCAATTAAAGATGCAATGTGATAGGGGGAGCAAAATTAGAGCAAGTTTGGACAAGTTTGGATGTGAGAGGTCAAGCCTCATAAGATGAGTTTGAGTGTCAAGTTGAGAAGTGCCTTGACCTCATTTGTGTGATGAGAGCATTGTCGGGTTGGTTTGGAGCGTTGCCGGTCTAGCTTCTTCAGAGTGTGTGCTTAAATGTTTCAGCTAACCGGTGTGTTGGGTTGGTGTGAGTTGCGTTGAGTTGTTGTGCGTGTCATGGTTTGTGTTTTCTGTCTCCTGTCTATGCTTGCAAGTGAAGTCCACCTAAGTGTGACCTGGTGGCGGCGCTCAAGTGGTACCGAGCGTGTCAAAGCCCTTCGAGTGTGACTGAAGGTAGAAGTCCACCTGTCGACAGGTGACTAACTGGGGGGTCACCGCCGGCAATGAATTTGTACGAGGGGACGCTAATCAAGAACTAGGCCAGATGGCTAACACAAGACAGGGTTATACAGGTTCAGGCCCTCAACGGAGGAGGTAATACCCTACTTCCTGTGTTCTGGGATTGTTTGGTGGATCGGGATGCAAGATGATGCTCCTATCGATGATTCGATGGCCCTCTTCCCTGATGGCTCCTACCCCTCCCTTTATATAGTGCAGGGGGGTAGGGTTTACAGGAAATCGCAGGATACATGGTAGCTATTTCCATTATGAGGTTACATGAAATGTATGCAGGGATCTGCTAATTACATGGGGATATCCCATAAACTCGGACCCTTTCTTGCGGCTCAAGCTCGCGCGTAATCCGAGTGGTTTCCATCTTCGGCCGACCGTCCTGGATCGCCCCCTATCTGCTCCTTTATGGGCCTTCTAGAGGATACCCGGGGCCCATGCAGTCCACACCACCTAAGTGTGACCTGGTGGCGGCGTCCAAGTGGTACCGGACGTGACGAAGTCCTTCGAGTGCGACTGAAGGCAAAAGCCCTGCCAAGTGGGACCGTGCAGGCAACTCCCAAGTGTGACCGGGAGAAAAGCCCTCTTCGAGTGGTACTGAAGAGGCGGCGCTGAAGTGCGACCGAGCGCGGCAAAAACCCTGCCGAGTGGACTGGCAGGTGGCCCAGTGGAACTTGGGTCCTAGCTCGACTCCTAAGTGCGACCTGGAGTTGGGCAAGGCTTGATGGGCCTCAAAACCATCTTGCATCGACTGGTTTCGCAGTTTTCCCAAAACTGCACCTACCACGGGCAGTGGGCCCCAGAAGCCCACAACTGGTGGACCTCAAGTTGGTGGACAAGTGGCATCATCGCGGAGTTTGCGTCGATCCGAAGCAGAGCCGTGAAGGTTCCATGGCCATCCGATGAGAGGAGGAAAAGTTGGACAGATTTGCCCTCGAGGCATTTTGGGTTGAGTACATCATGTAAGGGCACTTTGGTCAAAAGCTAAAGGCCTATATAAGCATGAGTGGGCTGTTGTAGGCAGCCACCTTTCTTGGGCCCCTTTGGAGAGGCCCTATCATTTTGTTCTTGTGAGAGATAGCTTAGGGTTTGGGGAGAAGAGAGGGAGAGGCTCTTGGACTTGAGCTTTTTACCATCCAAGCTTGTGTGCTGCTAGGAGTGGCTTGTAATCGAACCTCGGAAAGTAATACAAGTGTCAATTTCGTGCTCCAATTGATTCCCTTGCTCTTGTCCTGATTTTTCCTTTTTCTGGATTTTGGGAGCCATTTTTGGGGTTTTTTTCGTTCTTCGATTTGGGCTGCGTTTTGAGTGAGATTTCTTGGGGGCAAATCGGTGCTAGGACATGAGTGAACAAGTCTAGGGTGATCCCCTACCAAATCGGTCACTTGAGCACCACGATTTTCAGGTTTCCCCAAAAATTTCTCCTTTTCTAGGTTTCCCGTGCCTCTGTAAAATTGGAGTTTTTGGTTCAATCTTTTTGGGAGTTTTTGGCTAGGATGGATTGCCCATGACTTTGTGAGGCTTTAGTTCAAATCTTGAGCCAATCCCTTTTGGTTTGATCTGCGTTTGGTAATTCTTGAGTAAGCCGTGGGCTGATCTGTTCTGCGTGTGCTGCTGCAGTCCAATACAACGGACAGTCCGGTGTCTTGGATGTTCTCTCCCTGTGCAACAGCTTCAGTCCTGTCCTTTGGCGAGCTCTCCTGAGCATCTCGCACAGCTCATAGCACAGCAGCAGTGGTCAGCCGGGTTGCAGATATAGCAGACCATCAGATGGCACTAGCTACTGCAGCTTCGATTTTTACCTGGAGATTCTAGCACAGCGAGCTTGAAGCAGTAGTGGAGTCAGCACACAAGCAGCAGCGTCAGCTCATAGTAGCAGGACCAATTTCGTTTCAGGCTCAGCAGTTTTGTCCGGTGGTTGGTCTGTGTCCTACGCGGACTGTCCGACGATAGTTTGGAAATTCCAGGCGCAATAGCAGTCTGCTGGTGTCTGCTTTTCTTTTTTTTGATAAGTTCTTATATATATTAATATTAAGCAGCACATATTACAACCAGGCCCTTTGCAAAGGACTGAATTACAAAACAACTCCTGGACACGTACACACATACGCGTCGAGCGTACATCGGCCCGGAGTACACGTGTCGTAGCAAGGATGACGTCATCAACAGCGGCGAGAAGAACCACGGCGTCGGCGAGGAGCACCAGAGGCGCCACGGGCGCTTGTGCCCAGGATGGGAAAGCCTCACGAGTGGAGGTAAGCACAGGCGTTGAAGCCAGAGTTGAACTCCATCTTCACCGGACCAAGAATGGAGAAGTAAGCAGCCGGCGAAGAGTTGATGTGGCCTCCAACGAACCCGGGGAGGACGGCAAAAATCCTTCTTGACGCCATGGAGAACGTTGTTGAAATCAACGAAGTTGTTGCTGAAGATTTGCGCTTGCTGCTTGGGTACAGGATGACGTCCTTCGGTGGAGTGGGGCGGCACCAGGAACTAAGGGCGAGGGTAGAGTGTTAGATGTTGATCTCGGGCTCGGTCTCGTGACCGAGCCGGATCCGGAACCGCGCCCTGATCGGGGGTGCAACCCCCTCTACTGGTTGTGGCCCCCGGTCACAGGCGCCATATAAAAGGGAGCTAGGGGCCGGCACGGACGCCAACGCGATCTACGAGCCGCCGAAAAACCCTAGCCCCTACACCCACCGATCGGGAGGCGACCTAGTGTACTGGAACTCGCCACCGCCGCCACTCTCGTCCTCACCGACGCGCGATGGCTGACGACACCACCGCCGAGGAGCAGAGCCGCCAAGAGGAGCGGCTGCAAACTCCCTACTTCGATGGCAGGAACTTTTCCTATTGGAAAGCACGCATGCGTGCATACCTTGAGTCCATTGCCCCCGAAGTATCGGATGCCACATCCATTGGTTTTCCGGATGAGATTAGTCTTGAGCAAAGAAATTGGGATGCTAAAGCTCGAAATGCTATCTTTGAATGCATTAGCCAAGAGGTTCATGGTAGAGTCTCTAGCCTAGAGAGATCTAACACCATTTGGGCTACTCTCATTGAAATACATGAGGGAAGTGGCAAAGTTCGTGAACAAAAATATCAACTACATAAGGCTAAGTTCGATGATTTCAAGATGCTTCCTCATGAAAATTGCAATGAAATGTACTTGTCGACGGTTGAGATAACGATCTCAAGTCGCTAAGGTTCTTTAGAATTGAGATAGGAGACACGCCGAACAACCACGAACAATAACGAACAAGAGACAGGGGTTTTTATCCTGGTTCAGGCCTCTCGGGAGAGATAATAGCCCTACGTCCAGCCTTTCTTATATATCAGAGATGAATACAAGAGATGGCTCGGCGAGACGAACAAGTCTCGACGAGATTGTGGTGTACAAGAGTGACAATGCAATGATCAGGTGTCTACGAAATGCTAGATACTGGATCCAAGTAATAAAACTCGTTTTCCGATGCCCCCTAAACGCCGTAGGGGCCTTGTTTATATAGTGCAGAGCAAACCGACCTACCGAGGGAATATCGGGCCGGGCTAACTACGAGATCGTAACGAACTCATACATGCCAAATATATCCCGAGGCAGATAAGGCATACTCCTAGTCTTGAGGATCACGTCGTCCGCTCCAATCCGGAAAACCACGTCCGGGTCTTCACGTAGCCGTGCAGGACTCTTGTTCGAGACGGACTCAAACACGATTCCTTGGCCATTACGCGTCTCGACAGCCAGGAAGCTGTTCGGCAAGACGCACATGGGCCAGATAGGACCTTCCAGGGAGCTAGGCCCTGGTAGGCCGTTCGATTGGGCCGTCAGGGAGTGGGCCATGGCAATGAGCCGTAATTTCATCCCCGACTGTACTCTGGCTTGAATGTCATAATTGAGGATATTAACGCTCTCGATCTTGCTAAACTTGACAAAGGTACCATCAATCGCAAGATCTTGTTGATCCTTCCAAAGCCGAAGTATAACATCATCAACACTATGCTTCAAGAGGAGAATCTTGACACCAAGGATGTTTGTGAGTTGATTGGCAAGATCCGCGCTCATGAGATGGGCGTCCTCGGGATGACGGAAGAATCAAACTCCTCCAAGAACATTGCTTTCAAGGCCAAGACTTCTAAAGCTCCATCCAAGGCCCAAAAGACCGTGGTTGTTGAGCCAAGCTCAAGTGAAGGAGAACAAGATGAAGAGGATGAAGGCAATGACGAAGACCTTGCACTCTTGATGAGAAGATTTGGCCGCATGAACTCAAAAATCAACAAGAGAGGATACAACTTTGATCCTAAGAAGAGGCTCTTCCGGCCCAATCGAAGAATATGCTATGAATGTGGTGACTACAACCACATATCTTATGATTGCCCCAAGAAGCACAAAAACAAGGGCAAGAACAAGAAAGAAGAGTCCAAAGATGAAGAGGAAGAGGAAGAAGAGGAAGAGGAAGAAAAGCCCAAGAAGAAGTACCTCGTCAAGAAAAAGCCAAGCAAGGACAAGCTCTTCCCAAAGAAGAAAAGTGGTCGTAAAGTCTTCATATGTGAAGCAAATGAATGGGTCACCGATGATGAGTCAAGTGATGATGAAGAGCTTGCCGGACTTGCCATCACCACCAAGAGGCTTCCACTACCTCCTCCTCCCATGTGTCTCATGGCAAGAGATGATGAGTGGATCGTTGAAGATGAAGCAAGAAAAGAGGAAGAAATTGACATACTTGCCAAGCAACTCTCACTACCTCCTCCACCAATAAGCATCATAGCAAGAGATGAAGAATGGGTCACAAATGTTGATCCAACAAAAGAAGAAGAGGCAATCACCTATGATGATGCAAGTAGCGAAGGTGATGAAGAGACCGAGCTTGCCACCTCTCCCAAGAGATCCTCACTACCTCCACCTCCTATGTGCCTCATGGCAAAGGGCTCTTCAACTAAGGTACGTGAGATAGTCTATGATGATGATGATGATGATGATCCTACTCCCGATGATTTTGCTAACATGATAGGGGAGTTTGAGACTATGATCAAGAAGGAAAAAGGCAATGTCAAGCTCCTTGAGAAACAAAATGCTAAGCTTGAGGCCTCCCAACTTGAGTTGCTTGAAAAATGTAATGCTTTGCTTAAAGAGCAAAAAGAGTCCAATGCATATATTAAGCAACTCGAAGAGGGCAACTCTAAGCTCAAGAACTTGCATAGGGAACTTGATTCAACTCACAAGGTTTTGCTTGGCAAACATGAGGAGCTTGTTGATGCTCATTCGAAAAATCTCAAAATTGCCAAACAAAATGAGGAGAATCATAGGAAACTCATGCAAGACCATAAGAAACTAAAAATGAAATACCAAGAGCTTGAGATTGCCTATGAGCTCATTGATCCAAGTATTGCAAACTCAACCACCGAAAATGTGGTAAAGGTCAATGTCTCTACTTCTTGTGAGGATCTACCCCCTATCTCTTGTAATACTAACACTTTGCCCAAGCATAATGAAGATAGGGAGAAGAAGTTGGAGAAGGAAATTGAAAGCCTTCACTCAAGTGTGGTGAAACTATCAAGAGGAGAGCACAAACATCAAGAAATGCTCTACAATCATACAAGGTGCTTTGGCACAAGTGGACTTGGTTCCTTTCCCAAGCCACCAAAGGTAGCCGAAGGCCTACCAAAGGAGCTCTACAAGTGCTTCATCAAGGAGAATGGCTCCTATTGCCAACATTGTATGGTTGTTGGCCACCACACTAGCGAGTGTCCCATTCCTAATCTCCCACTTTGCCTAAGAATTATAAATCTATGTTTGAGAATAATCATTTCTTATTGAGCAAAGTAAAGGGCAAGGTGAAGGCCAAGTTCATAGGGGTGGACATCAAGGATAAAAAGGGCAAGCTACCAAGACAACTTTGGGTTCCCAAGGCACTAGTCACAAAAGTGCAAGGCCCAAAGCTCACTTGGGTAGCCAAAACCCAACAATGAGTTCTCTCTTGTGTTGGTAAACATGCCATGAGAAAGCTTCACATCTTTAATCGACAAGTTTATCACACTTGAAGAAATGAAGCATTCTTGCTTATCTTAAAGGAAGCTCATTGTTGTGGGTACAAGTTACTCTCATTTCTTGCATATGTGAACCTTGACTAACGTATACTTTTGTCAAGAATGTCGATATAGAGCTTTGTGGAATCAAGACGGGATGGCCATGACCGGCAAGCTAAAACTCTCCCCCAACTTACAAGAAATTCAAGAACTCTCATGGGGGTTGAGATAATACAAAGCCACATTCATTGAAAATTCATTGAATGGTCATTCCATACAAAGAGCCTACGGTAATTGTATCATATCACCTTCTTTTTTGTAAGCTCTTAGGCCCCTTGCTAGTTTAGGAGTTGTTTGCTTGTGGCCAGGTTCTCTCCTTTCTGACACAAAAGAGGCGTAAAACTTGATAGAACTTTAGCTCACACACTTGCACATATCTTGTCACCAAAATCTTAGTTGAGAGTTTTCTTGTGTAAGTGACGAAGTGAGCCTTGCGTGCATGTAAGTTGCCATGCCATATAATCTTGCATTGCATTCATACTTGCCATGAGTAAATGCTTGTCTAACTTTGGCAAGATAGAGATGAGCTTGGGTTGAGCTTGGGACGGTGGTCTTTGGGGCACCCAAGGCTAGAGAAGAGAGCTCATCTTGAGTAAGCTTGCCGGAGGTTCAAACTTGACAAGTTAGATTCAAATTCTTGCAATGCATGATTCTTGTCATATAGATGTGCACACATGTTTACTTTATGTCTTGCATGGTAGCTTGGTTGGCATTGCATGCGGTAGGTCACAAAGGAGCCACTAAATGAGAAAGAAATTTGCTCATCAATGCAAATCCTTCAACTCATAAGAGTGGGCAAAGCAATGTAATTTGGTGCTTAACGCTAAATGGAGCCGCGGTCCTACGAGTCTTGAGTTAACCATCTCTTGTACTCCTCGGATTGGCTCCTACATTTCCTTGGTTCTTATGGATCTTATCGCATTGCTTCTTGGTTGCGAAAACTAAAAATCTAGCCATGGGGCAAAATATTTTCGAGTGTTTGAGGGGCAAGGATCGCTAACTTGTTCAAAGCATGTGTTTATTTGAATCTTATATGCTTGTGGAACAAGTGATGCATTTGGTTTGAAAAGAGGAAGAGAAAAGGGGAAAACAGAGGACACCGGATGAACCGACGAGGCTCTGGTTCAAAGGACATCGGTTCATACGGTGCGTGCAGTTCAGCAGCAGAGAGAAGAGGCAGACTCAATCGACCGATGCGTTCATAATCAGCTCCCACCGGTCAATCCAGTGCTAAGGAACTCGGTGGCAGAACAAAAAGGTGAAGGGATCTACCGATGCGTACAAGTGAGGGAGCCACCGGTCAATCCGGTGCATGGAAAGAAGAAACCCTAGATGCACCGATGCAGGAGCCACCGGTCGATACGGTGCGAGGAGATTTTTGAAATACAGAGAAAAGAGCTCCCTGGTAACATCAACCGGTGTTCGCAAAACTCACCCACCGGTCGATCCGGTGCAAGCAAAAAGAACGGTCCCACTTGTCAGGCTCGGGTTTAAAAGAAAGAAGAGAGGGGGACAGTTCATTCGTCGCCACCACCTTCGACCTCACCCGCGCCGCCATTGCCGCCGCCGCTCCCTCCCTGCCGCCGCCGC
>SPJY01007910.1:275573-330086 GCA_005191435.1 Raddia distichophylla | reverse complement strand
CACCAGCCGCCGCGCCGCCGCCGCCGCCAGCGCCGCCGCCGCACCGCCTCCATCACTGCTCCGCCGTCGCCTCCCTCTCTTCTCGTCGTCGCAGTTGAGGAAGAAGAAGGTGAAAAGCTTCACCTTTCCTCCATGTGCAAACCCTAGGCCGAAATTTCCTTGAAATCTATGAAACCCTAAGGCAAATTCTTGAAAATCTTGAAAATCTAGAAGGATTGGTGTTAGGGGGAGTCAACTAGGCATGGACATGAATCTTCGAGGCAATGTGGTTTGAAATTGATCAAGATTAGTTGACAGTTGGTCAAATTTGGATGAAATTCGGTCAAATTGAGGAGCTTTAGGCCTAAGGTTGAAAAGTTCTTGCTTGATTGCTATGCTAGGGTTAGAATTGAATAAAGTTTCATGCAAATATGCTTATGGACAAAAGAAATTAACTAGAGTTGTGAGATGGTCACGCAATTCTTGTTAAGATCTTAAGAAATTAAAATTGGCATGGCTAGCATTTGTAATCACAATTTTCATGCTTTGCTTAGGGCTTACCTTTTAGATATATTCTCGTACTCTCTCTAATTCTTCCTATCTATCCTTGGTTTGTGATTGTGTTTGACAGATGGGCAGAGATAAAGGAAAGGGCAAGGCAGTTGAGGAACCGAAGAAAAAGAAAACTAGAGCTGAGAAAGATGTTGAGAAAGCAGAGTTGGTTGCAAAGGCAGCCGAGGAACAGTCGAGAGGCCGACAAAGGCCGTTCATGATCAGAGAGCCACAGGAGGCTCTAGAGAGGCAGGCCAAGGCAAGAGAAGAGCCACAGCTGAGGAGGTCCACCAGGCAAACTAGCCTGCAATCTCGTGGTGCCGCCACTGGGCCCAAGACACGAGGTGGGCATTCCACGGGGCCCAAGACCAGAGGAGGTCACATCCCTTCTTCTGAGAGGCCAGCAAAGAAGCTGAAGACGGTTCAGGCACCGCCCTTTAGAGAGGATAGAGAGGTCAGACGTGCTATTGAGAGGATGGATACCAGGGTCAGATGTGCTGAGGGTGTTGTCCTCAAGGACTTCACCGGACTTGAGGCAGCCAGGATCAGGAGGCTGAGATTTGATGCTGCCTTCGATGTATGGCATCCACCTGTCAGAGATCCACAGATTGACCCGAGTTTCTGGTCACTCCGTCAGGCCAGTTTCTACGAGAGTTACAGACGCAAAGGTCACCAGATCTTCCCGCACAGGCTGATTGACTGGGAGACGCTGAGGAGGTCAGCAGGTGTTGATGTGAGGCATTACTTTGCCGCATATCAGGGGCTTGCTGAGCTGGTTGAGGTGGGCAGCACGATGATCAATGGTCAGTTTCAGAATGCTTATGTTGATGACTGGGTCAGAGTGTTCTACAGCACACTTTATGTTGAGGATGATCACCAGGCCATCCATTTCATGCTGGGAGGACGACCTTACCTGCTCACCAGAGAGAGGATTGCTCAGATCTGGGGTTTGGCCTTGGCAGAGGGGTCCGTGCACTTTGAGGTGTACGGCAATTCAGTGCCACCCCGCAGATGTCAGATGGGTGGGGTAGCACCTGAGCACGATGAGGTCAAGGTGCTCTTCGGTCCTGATTTCACGGTGAGGCATCCTAGGGTTCCGTCACTCTTGACTGATGAGGCCAGGGCAATTCACAATGCCCTGCGCAAGACTCTGCTGCCGAGGACATGCTTTCTAGAGGGATTCACCGGCCTACAGCAGAGGCCGCTGCACTCCATCATGACCGGGCAGGAGTTCGACATTGTAGATTTCATCATTTCAGAGATGGAGGAGATGATCACAGACGGCATGGGCCTGGTACGACAGTTTCCGTACGCCCATTGGCTCAGCAGGCTGTTTGCAGCTATCTGTCCTGAGGACTTTGGACTGCTTGAGATATACAGAGATCCCGATGTGATCCGGTTTCCCGTTTACAAGCCTGCACCTCTTGGCGACCCTCGTCGGGGCAGCAAGAAGGTGAAGGATGCACTTGAGAGGCTCACTCCAGAGGTCCGTGCCAGAGTTCAGGAGGAGGACGACGCTCTTGAGGCCATTGAGCGCGAGTACGTTCAGGTATACGAGATGTCGTCCACTGATTCTAATGATGCAGATTTCATACCATCACCTCCCAGAGCTGCGACAAAGACAGAGGTTGTAGCTGAGTCTCCAGAGCATACAGATGCACCCAGTCCGCCTCATATTTTAGTGACAGAGTCACAGGTGACTGAGCCTTCTGAGCTCACGTCCCTCATTCAGCTGATGCTTGAGCAGCAGAGGCAGGACAGGCTTGACAGGTAGGAGGAGAGAGAGAGACTGAGGAGAGAGGCAGAGGAGCGTGAGCACCGCTTCCAGCTCCAGCTTGAGCAGATGAGGATGACGCAGGAGCAGACTGCCAGAGAGCTTGCTCGTGAGAGGCAGGAAAGTACTGACAGACTGACGGCTGTGATAGATCGAGTTACTCAGTGTTCAGACGCTCAGCACAGTCAGGTTCAGCACGGTCTGGGGGTTCTGTTTGGCATGGTCGGATCACTCTTTCAGCACACCGGCCTAGATCCAGCTCAGCTCCCTGGTTTTCAGAGTCTTGCTCAGGTTGCTTCCACTCACACACAGCAGCTAGGCACAGTGCAGCTTCAGAGCCAGAGCCAGACTCAGCCTCAGAGCTCCATGATTACTCCAGCACCTCAGCCAGGCAGTAGCTTGTTCACTCCCTCTAGTATATCACTGTCAGCTCTGCTTGGTCAGTCACTGAGGCCCATACTGTCACCACTCCCGGTTACTACACTCTTTCAGGAGTCACCTATTGTTCAGATACCAGGAGTTGGACCTACAAGACAGCAGACGTCTACGGTGGATCTTGGACCTCGATCAGATTTGATACACTTGCATCCAGCTCAGAGCACAGTCACTTCTAGTTCGCTTGAGCAGCCACCACAGCCAGAGCCTCAACCAGAGCAGCCTCCACAGACTCAGAGCACTCAGGGGACAGAGCCAATTCCGGGCAGCGTGAGCACGACCGATTCTACTACTGATCCGCTTGACCCGATCCTTCCTGAGCCTCACCTGACTCCAGTCGACGAGCAGGCTTCTACACCGTCAGACGACATCGACGTGGATGCTTTTATTGCACAGCCTCGACAGACACCACCCCGCGACGACGACGATGCTTGACTCTGCCTTTTGGTGATGTGATGCCAAAGGGGGAGAGATTAGAGTCAGGGGGAGGATTTGGAGAGATTAGAGTCAGGGGGAGCAGCCAGGACACAGGGGGAGAGATACATTTGATGCATGATTGATGAACATGTAATATTCTTTTGTGCTTGATGACTGTATGAGATCGAGACATGTGATACTCTTGGGCTTGGGATGGTTTGGTAGATGGATAGGTTCTCTTTTGCCGGTTTGGGATGTGAGGATCTTTTGATTGCCTTTCCTTATGGCGTTTATGCATGATCTCTCTCATTTGCCTCTTGTGCTTGTGTTGTTTTGAGGAGATCATGGATATTGTCCGGACCTTCGTGTCCTGTGTGCTTAATTTCCGCATTTTCATTATGTCCTTTACGCTCTAACTTGTGTTGTCATCAAATCACCAAAAAGGGGGAGATTGTAAGCACCAAGGCCCCTAAGGTGAGTTTCGGCGATTAGATGACAACTCTTATCGTTTACTAATGAGCTTTGTGAGTTTGCAGAGATTATACTCTTAGGAAGCTCAAGGACATGAAATGAGACCCCTAACTTCAAATCAACAAAAGGCGGACTCAATTCTCACTTCAACATGCAAAAGAAGCTCTCAAGGCTAAGGATGAGCTAGAGCTAAGTGCCATGAGGTGGAAGGGCACTTAGATAGGCTAGAAACTTCTTTGCTAGTTTGTAGTGTCCGCACTATAAAGGGGGATTCAAGAGGGTAGTAGCTTGACCAGTTTAAATTGTATAACACCGAGTTTGGATGCACACTCTCACTCAAAATCAAGAGCCCAAGACTCAAGATTTGAATATGGTCGAAGCAAGGAAGAAGAACAAGTTGAAGACAGCTCAAGATACAAGAATCTTGGTTGCACCGGTCGAACCGATGATACTCATCGGTGCAACTCAACAAGAGACTGAAGAAAAGCTGAGGAGATGGAAGTTCAATGCACCGGTCGATCCGATGGCAACAGAAATCAACGCACCGGTCGATCGGGTTTTACAGGACTTGGCCGCGATGAAATTACTCTCATCGGTCGAACCGATGGCTTCACCGGTCGATCCCACCGGTCGATGTCCACAGAATGTATGAGAGGAGCAAATGCATGCACCGAATCATCCGATGCTTCAACGGTGCATGCACCGGTCGATCCAACGGCTAGTTTTGCATTCAAAACTTCAGTAGCATCGGATCGACCGATGCTAAGGTTATTGGGGCACCGGTTCATCCGGTCAAAGCGACTTTTTCCTGGCAGGATTTTCTCCAACGGCTATTTTTGGATCCTAGCCTATATAAGTCCCCTCCCTTGCTCCATTTGAGCTCTCTTGGCGCCAGCAACAGCTCACATACATTCCCACTCAGCCTTGAGCATTGTGCTTCAACATTTGATACAAGACTTGAAGATTCAAGCCCCAAGAAGAAGAGCAAGAAGACTTGATCAAGAGAGAGTTGTGTGCATCCTTCTTAGTGTTAGGATTCTAGGTCAAGTGAAGCTTCTTGGTCTGTTACTCTTGGTGGTTGGCAGCACCTAGGCGGACTTGGTGACCGGGGTGGTTCTTCGGAGCTTGCCAATTATTGTGGAAGCCCGAAGGACAGCTTTGTGCACGGTTTGAGCTCCACCGTGTCGGGATGACGAAGGAGACTCACTAGAGAGCGCCCGCTGCTTTGTGCGCGGGAGGTGGCATAACGCTTTGTGCGGCCACAACGTGGACTAGGGGAAGGTGCCAAACTTCCGATACCACGGAAAAAAATCCGGTTGTCTCGTGTCCCTCTCTTTACTTCTTGTATTTACTTTCCTTGCAGTTATCATGAGTTGTGCTTGAAATTGTCAATCTTAGCTCTCTTGGCTAGTACATTTACTTTGCTCAAGGATAAATCCTCTTGAGTCTGTGCTTAGTTAGAAATGGATTGAATTGAGGCTAATCAATAGAGTTCGAATAGGTTAAGGATTTGAGATAGAAATTTTTGATTAGCCCAATTCACCCCCCCCCTCTCTTGGGCATTCGATCCTTACACCAGCCGGATCTGCACCAGCTCCTCCTCCCTCACCGGCCACCTCCACTCTCTCCTTCTCTTCCTCCCCCGGCCTGCCGAATCCACCACCGGCTCCTCCTCCCATGCCATCCACCTCAGCTCTCTCCTCCGGCGGGGCCCGGCCCGCTTCCGGGCAGGAGCGCGAAGCTGGGGCAGTTGGCCGCGCTGACCCTAGTGGGCCCATAAGGTGGGTCCCCCAGATACAAGCCCCTTTGAGGGACACCGTTGGAGAGGGTAGGGGATAGGGGACGCTGGTGTCCCACAAAATAGGGTAGGGGGCATTTAGAAACCCCCGTTGAAGCCAGTCTAAGGCCTAGGGTTTAGGACGGGGTGGCCACTGAGTGTGTGTATTTATTTGATCACCACTGAAGCATGACGTTGTGACTTGGGGGGGGGGCATGATGAATTTGCAGCATGTCCAGCTATTTAGGACAGCGACAAAGGGTGAAATGAGTTATTTTTTAATTATGAGTAAAATGCACGGACGATTCTCGAACTTAGCAAGGTGTGTCACCTAAGTCCCCGAACTTAGAAAACCAGGAATTCGAGTCTCTAAACTTGGCTTGGGGTGTCATCTAGGTCCAAAACCGCTATTCCACTCTCTCCAAAAGTGGTTTCGGGTTTAGGGTACATGTGGGCCCATATGTAAGGTCCTTATCTCCTATTTTCCTCACCTATGACATGTGAGACCTATTTGTAAGTGATTTTTTTCTTTACCCTCTCCTCTCTCTAGCCCCCCCCCCTCTGCTCACTACCGCTGGCGAGCGCAGCCGACAAGCGGCGCGCAGGCGGAGGGAGGCGGTGAGCAGAGAGAGAAATAGGGGGAGAGAAAGAATAGGGGAGGACCCATATGTAAGGTCCTTATCTCCTATTTTCCTCACCTATGACATGTGAGACCTATTTGTAAGTGACTTTTTCTTCACCCTCTCCTCTCTCTAGTCCCCCCTCTCTACTCACCGCCGCTAGCGAGCGCAGCCGACAAGCGGCGCGCAGGCGGAGGGAGGCGGTGAGCAGAGAGAGAAATAAGGGGGAGAGAGAAAGAATAGGGGAGGAGCTGACATGTGGGCCCCCAAATAGTAGTGGGGCCCATATGGGCCAGCTTGGCAGATCAAGTAAGCTTAACATGTTGGGTTTGTACTCATTTGGACCTAGATGACACGAAAGACAAGTTGGGATAGCCAAAAAGGTATTTTGAAAGTTGGGGGACTACCCATACATTTTAATCAAAAAACTGAATATAATTTATGGATCAATGACCATATATATATAAATATAATTAAAAGACAACATCAAATAGAAATAAGTTTAGTTGAGTTGGTTAGCTAGTTGTGCAATCTCTCAATAGGCCTAGCGTTCAAATCTTGGTACCGCTATATTTTTCGTTCCTATTAATTTATGATGAAAAAAAGAAAAAAGGAACTGTAGGGAGCGACAAAAAACGTCACACGGATGTCAGGTCCCAACAAAAATGGGAGACGGTGCGCAGGTCTCGTGGTTCCCGTGAATCGCAAACGGTGAGCGCTCATGGAACTGGAACTGGAACTGCGTCTTGTTTAGCTTCTTGGTCACTGTAGCGAGAGAAAATATGTAAAGTATTGAGGAACTAAACTTAGAATAATTCAATTTAGAATAAATTAGAAGCATAAAAATTTGAGACTATGCATAGGTTTACAAAATATAGATGTGTTGAGATATGCAGATAAGTCTTGCGTCTTTGTCTTTGCCTTTGCGGAGACATTCCCACGTCGGTCTGTAGCAAGCCCCGCAGACTGACTAAAGAAAGACCCAACAGGAGAAAAGGACTTGGGCGATGATACTCACGTGTGTGGTGGGAGCGGCTTTGATGAGCAACGCGTCGGCGTCGCCTATCTTTCGATCGGGGCAGCGATATCATATAACAGACAGTGTCCCTAGTGTCTCGTCTCTAGCAGGAGTACACCACGCACAAGAACAGACAGACCCAGCGGGGAGCGGGCCGGCCACACCCAAGAGCGGCGAGCGTCTTGCACCCGCCGGGCATGGCTGTCCGTCGCATCAAGCTGGGCTCACAGGGGCTGGAGGTCTCCGCGCAGGGCCTCGGCTGTATGAGCATGTCCTTCGGCTATGGCCCGCCCAAGCCCGAGCCCGACATGATCAATCTCATCCACCACGCCGTCGCCGCCGGGGTCACCTTCCTGGACAGCTCCGACGTCTACGGCCCGCACACCAACGAGACCCTCCTCGGCAAGGTCGTTTCTCCTCGCTCCAATTTTGGAACACTGAAGGAGCTCGATGTAATGCTTCTGAGCAGGCGCTGCAAGGCGGCGGCGTGCGGGAGAAGGTGGAGCTGGCCACCAAGTTCGGCATCTCCTTCGGCGACGGCAGGTTCGGGATCCATGGGGACCCGGCGTACGTGCGGGCGGCGTGCGAGGGCAGCCTCAAGAGGCTCGGCGTCGAATGCATTGACCTCTACTACCAGCACCGTGTCGACAAGAAGATACCCATCGAGGTCACGGTGAGTAGTGGACCTTCTCCATAATTATCTGTAATTTGTTAGTTTAATAGCTGTGATTGTGAACATTAAGTATGGAAGTTGAAGGGGGAAGTTCTAGCTAGATAGTGACATTAGGAGAGTGATGTCGGTTTGTGGAGGCAGAGGCTTATTGAAGATGCAATTCCATGTCTAGAACGAACGAGTGGTTAGAAAATAAAAATCTTGAGCTGTTTCGATGAATCCATACGGCACCTTGTAAGCCGTCAGATATTTTCTTGAGCTTATTGATTTTTTTCTTTGGTTGTTAGATGGGTGAACTCAAGAAACTAGTCGAAGAAGGAAAGATAAAGTACGTAGGATTATCTGAAGCATCTCCATCAACAATCAGAAGAGCTCATGCAGTCCATCCTATCACTGCAATTCAGTTGGAGTGGTCCATATGGTCTAGAGATGTGGAAGAAGAAGTAATTCCAACTTGCAGGTATTCATCGGCAGTCAAACACAACAGTTGTTCCCCTGTCAAAACGTAGGAATCTCTATGTTTTGAATTATGTTTTTGTGTGACAATTAATTTCAGAGAACTTGGAATTGGGATTGTGGCTTACAGCCCACTAGGCAGAGGTTTCTTCTCTGGTGGGGCAAAAATGGTTGAGTCACTATCCGAGCAGGACTTTCGCAAGGTGAACTCTAACGGATCCCTATGGAAAATCGAATGCACTCATTGTCCATTATGTATTATGTATATAGTGCACTTAACCTTGATGTGCATGATGTATATAGGCATATATGTATTATGTATATAGTGCACTTAACCTTTCTGGATTCTGCTCATCTATTTGCTGTGTATATATAATGGCCCCATCCATCCATCTAATTGGTCAAAAAAGAATTATAAATGTGTTCAATTGCTTCTCTGTAACAAAAAATTCATACTTCTGCAGCATCTGCCTCGATTTCAAACAGAGAACCTTGACAAGAACGACCAGATGTTCAAGCGTGTCAGTGCAATGGCGACAAGAAAACGATGCACCCCATCACAGCTTGCATTAGCTTGGCTCCATCACCAGGGAAATGATGTTTGCCCCATACCTGGCACAACAAAAATCGAGAATTTGAACCAGAACATTGGAGCACTGTCAGTCGTGCTCACACCACAGGAGATGGCTGAACTCGAGTCGTATACTGCTGCAGGCGAAGTCCATGGTGACCGGTATGCTCAAACAGCAGGCACCTGGGAGGATTCCGAGACTCCACCATTGTCCTCATGGACATTTGAGTAGCCAATCCAGTGTATTCAACCGTGTTTATTGCCGTACTGCCAAGTTGTTGGATGACAGAATATGCTCATGTCGACGTTACAAGAGCGTCCATAAGATGTGCTTGGCTTGCGGTAGCTTATATTAAATGCCTTGTTTTGTATACCCTGTAATTAAAGGTTAAAACTAATGGTGTTATGAATAAGCTTGTGCACTATTACTCTGTCATGTGTATTTATCATAGTATTAAACTGAATTGTGTAATAGACGGAAGTGTGAAATTGGTTAATGATCTTTTTTTTGCGAATTAACTGGTTAATGATCTTGTCTATCTAGGTTTACCTGATCGATTTGCTTTCAACTACCGAGCACCATCAGGTTGAAATTTTTTTTATAAGGAAGCTTTATTAAATCTTTCAAGAACATTACATCGAGATGATCCAAAGCCTTGAAAGAGATTCTTCCGGCCTCTGTTTGACAAAAAACACACAGCCTTTAAAAAAAGAGCGCGCACACACCCAGACTAGTGGCTCTCAATTCTAAGATTAGAAAGCCACCCGTGTGCCCGGGATAAAAAATCTTTAGCCACACGCTCCAAGTGAAGTGAAGCCTCCATAGTAAACTCCCGTGAGTCGGGCTTCTGAAGAATAGCCCAGGTTCGAAGCCAATGTGTAACCGAAAAGATAACCTGCATAGGAGAGTTTTTTTTTTCTTTTCAAAGACCAAGTCATTCCTACAAAGCCAAATGGACCAACATGTTGTCGCAGCTCCTAGTAGCCCAAAATGTTGTAAACTACTAGGAATCCTCCATACCCAAGATCCAAACATGTTAGGCACATTATTGGGACCGGGTAGGCCAGAAGCAACCTGAATCACTGCCCATATAGCTCTAGCAAAGCGACAATAAAAAAATAGATGCTTAATTGTCTCATCTTTGAGACAAAAGCAACCAGTCTTGTTTCCTTGCCAGTTACGTTTGGCTAGATTATCTTTTGTGAGCACAACTCCTCTACGAAGGTACCAAAGGAAGATTTTAATTTTCAAAGGGGCCTTTATCTTCCACGGTCATTTGTTTAAATTGGGGATTTCCACATATATTAGAGCTCGATAGTGTGATTTCACTGTAAACTGTCCATTTTGGGTTAAAGTCCAGTGAAATATATCTGGCTCATGTGATAGGGCTAAGTTAGTAATACATGGTAACAGTTTGTTCCAAGCTGCTAATTTAGGTCCTACAAGATCCCTTCACCAAGAAAGATTTGGTGGAGAGGTAGCAAGTGCCTCAGCAAGTGAAATATTTTTTGGTCTAGCAATATTATAGAGGCAAGGATATTGCTCTCGCAAGGTTGTGGGGCCCAGCCACTTATCTTCCCAAAAGCGAATTTGAGATCCATCTTTAACTTTAAAGGATCCAAAACGAAGGAATTCCTGCTTTACCTTCATAAGGCCAGCCCAAAAGTGTGTGTCTCCTAGTTTCTATTCAACTTGTGACAAGGGTTTGGATCCTAAATATTTATTGCGTAAGAGTTGTTGCCAAGTGCCCTCAGAAGTAAGGAGCTTATATAACCACTTACTAAGCAAAGCGATGTTCTTTAAGCCCAAATCATGGATACCAAGACCACCTTGATCCTTAGGCTGGCAAAGTACACTCCACTTAGCAAGCTGATATTTTCGCTTTTTTTCGTCTCCTTGCCAATAAAATCTAGACCGAAAGTAGTCTAGTTTTTTAAGATGCCCATAGGTATGTTGAAGAAAGACATCATATACATTGGTAGGCTACTGAGCACCGAATTGATTAGTGTCAAGCGACCCCCAATTGAAAGGTGTTTGTCTTGCCAACTACTAAGGCGTTTCTCAACACGTTCATCAACTTTCTTCCAATCAGAATTTTTTATCTCTTGAAATGTATTGGGATACCTAGGTAGCTGATTGGGAAGTCACCTTCGTCACAACCAAAGATCTCCTTATATTGTTGAATCTTGTCATGTGCCTCACCAAAGCAGTACAACTCACTTTTATGGAAATTGATTTTGAGTCCCGAAACATGCTCGAACGCACAAAGCAATAGCTTCATGTTACGATCTTTTTCTAGATCATGTTCCATAAAGATAATCAGGTTGAATACCACAGCACTCTCAGGAAAAGGACATCATCGGTCTATAGGCGCTCTCTTCTTGATCCATGTAACAACTTAAATATTGTAAAGGTAAAGTGTAATTGTAATTGTAAATTGTATTGTATTGTACATTGTACATAACTAGCAAAAATGTCCGTATGTTGCAACGGAAAAAGATCACTTATACCATCAAAAGAAAATTCCGCACACCCTAGCCCAATAAGCATGGTAAGACTCCCACAAGTAGAGATGGATATGGATGTTACACAATCCAAATTATCCTATATGCTAAAACATTAGTATGCATATTTATATTCAAATCTAATTTTAATATGTATACTAAATTGGATATTATCGGAATCTACACTATATTCTAAATCAATATGAGCATCCGATAGCATATGCATTCGTGAAGAATAAAGTGCCTGGTGATACCATCTAAAAGTTATCTAAAATAATATTAATTTTTAATATTACTAATGATGCACATCATTTAAATTATTTACAAGTTATTTCTATAACAAATGGCTAATGCTATTATTTAACATTAATCTTACTAATGATGCATTTATTGAAATTATTTTAAAGTTATCTCTATGGCTAATTATTGATCATATTGATTTAATATTATTAATTATATACAACGATAAAGTTTTATATTATTTTTAATGTACTAATCTTATTTATCTTAAAACATCATTTATTTATTTGTTGCCAATTTTATTTAATCGGTCCCATATTATTATAGTAGTGTACATTTTTCTAATGCCGATCTTATAAGCAGATGACATGTATTATTGCAAATTAATATATATATAGTGAAATGTACATGCACTGTTACGTGTATTAATGACACTTACCAAGTTTTTTATTTTTTCTATCATTATATTTTACATTCAACGGATTTATATATGTTTTTTTATTCTACTCAAGTATTCCAACATTCTTCTCCTCACAGGATCGAGGGAGCTAAAGTGCAAATAACAATGAGTCGTGATAACAATTTATATTCACTTTTATGTCTTAAAAATTATGTAATCAAAATTTACAATTGGTTTCAATTTAATCAAAGTTTCACAACTCAATTATGTGAAAGCAACCCAAAGTAGAAAATACGTAAGACAAACTTTAATTTCGTTCCGTTAGACGTGCGATCCTAGCCACTAAAACACATCCGACGGCTCACCTAATACAAAGCCTAACCGACAACACAACCACTGCTTCTCTTCTCCTGAAACGGTGAAACCCCTTCTTCTCCCTTCACACGACCAAACGGCGGCCAAGAGTGAGAGACGAGACCGGGGTGATTGCAATGGAGTGCACTCGCCTTGTAGAAGACCGGCGCAGGCGACAGCGGCCGAGAGTGAGAGTGGGATGACTGCAATGGAGTGCACTCGCCTTGGAGAAGACCGGCGCAGGTGAGATCTCATCGGGCGGTGTGAAGCAATGGCGAGACATTCCCTCCCCACTTGACCTCTCAAGCTCACTCATTTGATATTTACTAGTTGATATGCACGCGCGACACGCGCGTATGAAAGGAAAACAAATGTACCTTCAAATGTGATCATATATAATGTCGTTTCCATTCAATAGTGAACATACCACATGTATTTAAAAAAGTTTCTTCTTAATTAAGGAATTGTGACTATTCTTTTAAAAGCTAATTTATATGTATCGTAAAATATAAGGCAACTTGTAAAAGACACGTGCGACACGCCTGCGCGATACACACGCGTGAAGAAAAAAAGTAAGCATTTAAGTGTGTTTTTATAAGTTGTTCCCTCGGTATTCATACAACAGTGGATTTGTTTGGTCAACAACTACATGTACTTTGAATCTAACATTATGTCGAGTCTTGGAGCAACTTAGAGTACCTCCATTGTGTGGTGAAAAGCCAAACCGTGTGCGCCGGAAGCGAACCATGCACACTCCAACGATCGAACCGAGGGTGTCATAAGTTAAAATCGAACTCTGAGTTTGGTTCGCACACAACCGAATAAATGAGCTTTTAGCTTGTGCCGGCAGTGGAGTACTTCATGCAGGGCCACATGTGCGGCCTAAGAAACCAATGTTTACACTATGACTATCGAACGATATGCAGGAGTTGACTAACCGATGACCGAACAGTTCTGCCTAAAAATAGGATTTAACAATGCATTTGTAGATTTTAAATCACTAAAAATTGGCTTCACTGATAACATGCCCATCTTTTTTTCACACCCGATATTACTTTAATATTTAGTTAAACCCCATTTCCATGGCTCTTCACCTCCGTAGTAATATGCCAGCAGGTAGAACAAGTTGGGATCGTCAAGCTGAATGGCTGGCTCATTGCAGCAACATGCTGATTTGAATAGCACAAAGAAGTTGGGACCTCCTATCAATTACATTCTTTTTGAAATGACAAATACATTATTTTAGCCTCTCGCAACACGCTCCTCCTTTGTCTGTATTTTCCATTAAATGCTAAATTAATCCTTGTTTACTAATTGTAATCATTGATGAGTTAAAACAGTAGTTGGCATCTCGAAGGTCATTACCGGCCATAGCATTTTGGCATCACAGGCAATTGTAAATCCATGGCACCTTAGGTCACATCAATCTAGTGTTCCTCTGCGTCTCCTCTCTCTTGAGTTCTTCCTCATCTTCACTCTTGGCTTCACCTTACACCATTAAGATACAGAGCAGGAAATTCTCAGTCTGCGTCTGGAAGGCAACCATCTCGATTACACGACTGCTAATTGGTCCATCCTGAATGGTCGTTGACATTATCCAACATCAGTGACTTTGTTTCTTAAATATACTTTGAAAGCTCTATATATTAAATCAACTTTTCCTATCTATCATTCGATCCTACTGTGTATTAATTAAATAATTTTGAGGTCACGTTTCAAAACAACCTTAAATTAAGAAATTTGTAGCAAAGATCATATTCAACTAATTGCTATATAAACGACAATAATAAGTTCCAAAGATCATATTCAACTAATTGTTGTCCTGAATGGTTTCTTACATGCACACAGATGACCCTGATGTGGTCTTGCAGTTTTACAGACTTTCCAACACCAGATGTCGTATCTCCTGAGCCTGAACCAAATACAAATATATGCCCACCTTGCCAGCAATGTTCACCCAATTGTCTACTGTATTCATGCATTTACCAATTGAACATTCACCGGCTCTGCAAAAGAAAACAAAATAAAAAAAACTTACAATTAATTTGGGTTTTTATTTTTTTAAACGCCTCTGCAAAATCAGAGAGCTCTGATAGCATCTGCATATGGTCCAACACATGTTTAGTACATCGAATAAACGAATATGCTAGTGTGTATCTTAGATGGGACCGATCCACCCACAATAATCAAATATGCCTCGTCTATCTAACATAACCTACTCAGAAAGCTTGTTTGCCCTCACAATTTTTGGTACTTTGGTGCGCATATATGTAACTGTTTGACACTTAAATTAAAAGAAAAGCAATTACCCAGACATAAATTTTCTAAAAGCAGCTCTACAAACAAGATTACCATTATCCACATCAAGCAGAACCAAACATAGAAGGATATTAAATTGAATATCTAAAAGCCTTACAGGTTGCATCATTGGCATACCCTTCGCCATTTCTAGCAGCCTAGCACATAGAGCATGTCATCAAGAGACTTGACTCGAAGAGCAGGCAAATACACTAACCTTGCTATGACCCGAAGAGCAGGCAATCACTTTCTTGCTGCCCAGGGTGGGCTGTTCTCTTCCTAAAATTCCTCAAGACTTGCAATCCCTGTCTCTGCACATAGTAACTAAAAACAAAGTGGTTCCAGAAATATTAAATCAGCTAATATGATGCAAGCATAAAAGGTCAACATAAGAAAAACCATTGCTGGAATTGACTTAAACCATTGACAAAGTCAGCATCCAGTCTGTTAGAATAACTATTTTAGAAGGTTTGCAATTTTTATGACATGATCAAGAAATGGACAGCACAAAACTGCCGACCCAGTCCATTAACCGAGTCAATCACTAATTGTAGCTTCTAAGTACTTTGAAATGAAGGGACAAAATTTAATTTAATTAGACTTGCTTGGTTACTAACATTTAGAAGGCGGGAGAAGAATAAAAGGTTCCAATGTTGAATATCAAATTCACATGGGAGGTAATAAACCATGGTCAAACTCCTGCCACAGAAAACTACATTAAGTGTCACTCGACAGATTGAGTAGCTACTGGTAATGGTCCTAAAACGCTCCTGCCCTGCTATCTCCCACTGTTCAGCATGCAGCATCAGTCATCAGGTTACACTAACATCAAACTGAATTGGGTATAATAATCTAGAAAAAAGATATTTCCGTCATTCATATTTGAGGAATTAATCAACATGTCATTTTTAGAAAAAAGTGAACTATTGGTAATTAAACATTGTATCTCCCTCCCTCCCTAATCTAGGTGATTAAATATTGTGTCTCCCTCCCTTCCTCCATCTTTCTCTCATGTACCCTCTCCCTCTCTCATGTAACCTCCCACTTGTAAGCTCTCAACCTCTCAACTTACTCTGTCTAGAACTAGAAGATGAACTCGGTATTTTGTGCTGCAAGTGCAGCTTTTCGGTTTATGATGCTTGATTATTTATGACTCTGGTACATGGCCTGTAGGCCTACAAACCTGGCCGAGATGGCCGTAGTGGCTCCTGAAAAACAGCCACTCCAAGCACCTGACTCTACTGACTCCACTACCTCCTAACAAACAGGAGTTGACTGTCTCAACCAACTAACTGACTAAGACTGAATCGACTGAAAGCAAAAGGCTAACTGAAACTACACTAGACTCTGAATAGAACTACTGACAAAGGAAAACAAACTGAATGTGCAGGGGTTACTTGCTACAATTCTCCCCCTAATTCCTGCACATCTAATCAAAGATTTGAACCATCCCAATCCTTGCGCGTAGCTCCTGGAATTTCACTCGCCCTAGTGCCTTCGTGAGAATGTCTGCGAGCTGGTTCTCAGTAGAGATGTGGCTGGCCCTGATGCTCCCGTCGTCCAAGCAGTTCCTGATGAAATGATAGCGGAGGTGGATATGCTTACTGCGTTCATGGAACACCGGGTTCTTGGCCAGCGCCAAGGCAGACTTGGAGTCCACCTTCAGCTCAACCGCTTCTGGTTCCCTCCCTAGGAGCTCACCCAGCAGTCGAGCTATCCAAATAGCTTGTGTAGCGGCAGTGGTGGCAGCTATGTATTCAGACTCACATGATGAGAGAGCCACCACCCTTTGCTTGATTGATTGCCAACTGATCAAGCAGTTCCCCAGGAAGAACGTGCCGCTCGTGCTCTTCCTGTTGTCGCTGTCGCCGGCGAGATCTGCGTCGGAGTAGCCCATCAGCCGGACACCTCCAGGCCGCCGCCTCTCATAGCGCAGCCCGTAGTTCAGCGTGCCAGCAACATATCGGAGCAGCCTCATCACCGCCTGAAGATGTTCATCAGTGGGTCGCTCCATGAACCGACTGACGAAGCCAACTGCGAACGCCAAGTCAGGCCTCGTGTGGACGAGGTACCGCAGGCTGCCCACGATCCGCCGGTACCTTGTCGAGTCCACTTGCTCCGCCGTGCTCTCCTTGCTCAGGCGGAGACGTTCCTCCATTGGAGTGCTTGCAGTATTGCACTCTGCCATCCCTACCAACTCAAGGATCTGCTTGGCGTAGCGAGTCTGGCGGAGGGTGATGGCGTACTCCTCCTGGCGCACCTCAATGCCCAGGTAGAATGAAAGCAATCCCAAATCACTCATCAGGAACGCACCTTTCATCTCCTCCTTGAACTTCTCCACAGCAGCCGGGCTTTATCCAGTGATGATCAGATCGTCCACGTAGACGCCCACGAGCAGCACCGAACCACCACCGCCTCGCCGGTACATGGCATGTTCGTGCTCGCTCTGCGTGAAGCCCATCTTCAGCGTCGCGTCCAGCTTCGAATTCCAGGCTCGCGGCGCCTGCTTGAGCCCGTACAAGGCCTTGCGCAGCCGCAGAACAAGCCCCTCCTTGCCGGCGACGACGAATCCTTGCGGCTGGCGGACGTACACCTCCTCCTGGAGGTCACCGTTCAGGAACGCCGTCTTGACGTCCATGTGATGAACGCGCCATCCTTCCAGCGCAGCCAGTGCGAGGAGCAGCCGCACCGACTCCATGCGCGCGACTGGCGCGAAAACCTCGTCGTAGTCGACGCCGGCTTGCTGGACGAAGCCGCGCGCCACCAACCGAGCCTTGTGCTCGACGACGTTGCCCGCCTCATCGCGCTTGAGCTTGTACACCCACTTCAAGGTGATTGCGCGATGCCCATGTGGGAGCTTGGCCAGCCCCCATGTCTTGTTCCGCTCGACGGAGTCGATCTCCTCCTGCATCGTCTTCCGCCACGCCGGGTCGCGCTCTGCCTCGATGGAGGAAGGCTCCCCCGTGCTCGCCAGGTGCAGCTCGCCGTCGAGGTGACGCTCTGCCAGCCCGGGCACGCCGTCGTCCTCCCACAGGAAGTTGTCGTAGGTGCGGTAGCGAACCGGTGAGGTCCCGTGCGCCGCATCTAGCCGGTCGCCGTCATTGCTCAACGGCGTCACGAACTCCGGTGGTGGTGCAGCAGCCGCACTGGCCGGTGTTGGAGCAGAGCCAGGGGTGGCCAAGGCAGACGCTGGCGGCGTTGCCGGCTCGAGATCCACTGTCTCCACCGCTGCAGAGTCGCTCCGACTCGATGCAGGGGAGGCAGGAGCGCCCTGCGCTCTTGTTCTTGCCGCCATTGTTCGCGGCAGCACGTTGTAGATGTACTCCACGGTGAACTCGCCGTTCCCCGTGCTTGAGCTGCTCCAGTCCCAGGCGCTGGCTTCGTCGAAGATGACGTCGCGCGCCGTGCACACCCGCATGGTTACTGGATCTAGGACCCGGTAGCCCTTCACTCCCTCAGCGTAGCCGATGAAGACTCCGGCGCGGCTGCGATCGGCGAGCTTGGTGACGTGGCCGAGCTCCTTGGCGTAGGCCTTGCACCCGAAGATGCGCAGGTGTTCCACCGCCGGCTTCTTGCCGTGCCAGGCCTCGTATGGGGTGACGCCGTCGAGGCTCTTGGTGGGCAGGCGGTTCAGCAGATAGACCGCCGTCATGACCACCTAGCCCCAGAACAGAGCCGGGACGCCCCGCTGCCTGAGAAGCGCGCGCGCCGTCGCCACGACCGTCTGGTTCCGGCGCTCGACGACGCCGTTCTGCTGCGGCGTGTACGGCGCGAAGTAGTGGCGCCTGATCCCCTCCGTGGCGCAGTAGTCCGCGAACTCCTTGGCGGTGAATTCGCCGCCATTGTCGGTGCGCAGCACACGAAGCCGCCGCCCCGACTGCCGTTCCGCCTCCGCCTGCACGCGCTTGATCGCGTCTCGGGCGCCTGCCTTGGCTTCCAGCAACACGGCCCACATGTAGCGGGTCGCGTCGTCCACCAGGAGAAGGAAGAAGCGCCATCCTCCGGGTGTTGGAGGCGAGACCGGGCCGCAGAGGTCGCCATGAACAAGGTCAAGGCTTTCCTCCGCGCGGAAGGTCGCCTTCTTCGGGAACGCGCCGCTCCGGTGCTTGGCGATGACACACGTGTCGCGGAACTGCTCGACGTGCTCGAGTTGAGGCAGTCCGCGCGCCATCTGGAGCTTGCTCATCTTCTCCAGTGCGCCGAAGTTGACGTGGCCCAGCCGCTTCCGCCAGCGCCAGGCGTCGTCGTTCCGGATGGCGGCGAGGCAGACCGGCTTCCCGACCTGTAGGTGGAGGACGTAGAGTTTGTTGAGCCCACGGGGTACACGGGCGAGGCGCTGGTCCCGGTCCCAGATGCGGAGCACGCCACGGTGGAGCAGGATCTTGGCGCCGCCCTCCTCCAACTGGCCAAGGCTGACGATGGAGTTCTTCAGCCGCGGGATGTAGTAGACGCCTCCCAGCGCCTTGTGCTCGCCACGGCGGCCGGTGAAGACGATGGTGCCGACGCCGCAGATGTCCACCAGTGAGCCGTCGCCGAATTTGACGGTTCCGCGCACCGTGCGGTCGATCTCGGTGAAGACCTCCCCCCGGCCGGTCATGTGGTTCGTCGCGCCGGTGTCCAGGTACCATCCTTCCAGGCGCTCGACGTCGTCGTCGTTCTTGCCGAGGAAGACCTTCGCCCGCGGCTCCTCGATGTGAATCGGTGCGGGTGGCGTCGCGACTGCGGGTGCGGGCGATGTCGAGGCTGCGGGCGCGGCCTCCAGACTCCCCACGGCCATGAAGAGGGCCGGCTCGTCCTCCTCCTCTGCTTGGGCCACATGGGCCTTTTCCTTCCTTGGCGAGCGGCAATCCTTGGCCCAATGGCCAGGACGGCCGCAATTGCGGAACGCATCGTCACGCGGCGCGTCGGTCTTCTTGCCACCGCCGCTGCCGTTGCGCCGCTTGGGGCGCTTCTTCTTCCCGCCGGATCGAGGCGGGCACGAGGATGTGCCGCCGCCGTCGCCAGCGGCATTGCGCTGTCGCCACTTTTCCTCCCACTGCTCCTCAGTGAGGTACAGCTTGCCGTCGGCGCGCGCGGGAGGCGGCTCGTCGTCCTCGTTGAGGCGGTCCTCTGCTGCGCGCAGGCGGCCCGACGCCTCCTCCAACGTGAGCTTCGAGAGATCGGCAGTCACCTCGATGGCGACCGCGACCTCGCGGAACTTGCGCGGGGCGATGCGGAGCAGCTTCTCCACGACCTTCTCCGGCTTGACGTCCTCGCCAACCGTGCTCATGGCGGCGACGAGGTTGGAGAGGCGGACGGTGAAGTCGTCGACCGACTCGTCCGCTCCAAAGCGGATCGTCTCGTACTCGCGGCGCAGCCTCTGCGCTTTCGACTTGCGTACCTGGTCGCTGCCGACGCGCATCGACTGGACGGCGTCCCAGGCCTCCCTGGCGGTCTCCTTCACCGCCAGCTGCGCGACCATCTCCATCGGCACCGCGCTCGTGATGGCGTCGAGAGCCATCATCTCCTCCTGGACGGTGACGCCGCCTGGCTTGATCGCCTCCCAGAGGTTGCGCGCCTTCATCTTGACTTTCATCAAGAGAGCCCACTCGGTGTAGTTCGACTTGTTGAGGAGTGGCCAGTTCGCCGGCCCGCCGACCTCGCGGATGACACGGGCGCCGCCGTGTTCATCGCCGCCGCCAGTCTTGCTGCCACCGGCATCCTTATCCTTGGATCCGGGAGGAGACTTCGGCAGGGTCTTGCCGGCCATCAGCACGAAGCGGATGGCAGGATCGCGGTTCCACCGGCGATACCGAGCAACAATCGAATCCAGGAAAGATCCAACCGAGCTCTGATGCCAATTGTAAGCTCTCAACCTCTCAACTTACTCTGTCTAGAACTAGAAGATGAACTCGGTATTTTGTGCTGCAAGTGCAGCTTTTCGGTTTATGATGCTTGATTATTTATGACTCTGGTACATGGCCTGTAGGCCTACAAACCTGGCCGAGATGGCCGTAGTGGCTCCTGAAAAACAGCCACTCCAAGCACCTGACTCTACTGACTCCACTACCTCCTAACAAATAGGAGTTGACTGTCTCAACCAACTAACTGACTAAGACTGAATCGACTGAAAGCAAAAGGCTAACTGAAACTACACTAGACTCTGAATAGAACTACTGACAAAGGAAAACAAACTGAATGTGCAGGGGTTACTTGCTACACCACTCCCTTCTCCCTCCCTCCCACATGACACATTAAGATCTATTTAGATTTTTCAGATGATTAATAAAACTTAACCATGAACTTAGAGCAGAAAAAGGCACCCTCACACCAAATAATTTAAATATGAAACACATTAGAGCTTAATGATGCTATGTTTCTCAAAGCATCAAACCATTTAAGCTTGACTGCTTCCAGTGTCGCTTCCGCTGGAACAATTGCCAAGATTGTCAAACAATTGAGTTGCTGTCCTTGCAGATCGTAGGTGCATCTACTGACTGCTGCCGGTGTCGCTTCCACTGGTTGATGAACCAGTTGTTGATCTGCTTCAGGTCTGGAGGTGTGGTACCCGTCCATCATCAAGTGGTGCATCTTCTGACTGCTTCCAGTGTCACTTCCGCTGGTTAATGAACCAGTTGTTGATCTGCTTTAGGTCAAGTTCAGTGGACTCGGCCAGTGCCACCTTTTGAGTCTCCTGCTCGAGTATGTGAAGATTAATTTGTATCCAACAGGGGAAACAGAAATGATATATGTCATGCATAAGGCATCTGACAAAATGAAGAAACGAAAAAAAAAGTCTAGTGCAAGTCCCTGGATGGCTGGCCTAATGTATGAGAATTTACATTACCTTGTCAGACCGATTTTTTTTTACATCAAGGATCGACTAAAGACAGCAATATAGAAATACAAATGTGTGTTGTCTGAAACCAGTTTCACATCTAGCATATATAGCTATGAAAGGCGAAAATACTGAAGTATCAGTTCATAGTGACTGCCAAATGCATACAGTTAATAGAGGATTTGAAACAAACCAAAAAGGCAGCAGCCTGTCTACAAGCCTACTATGTAAACTCCAAACAGTTTCAGATGAGCGATTGGTTAAAAAAAAAGGAAACATCCTAAACTACAATGGGCTAGCAGATCCATGGAAAGGCATACTTAATCAGTCTCTCAATTCATTTAATTTTATAAATTGGTAATAATCATGCATTTCTAGCTAGCGAGTTAAGTGTCCCTTAGCTTTCTCTAATATGTCAAATTACTGTCCACTCACATGTCTAAAACAACAAAACCTGGGTATTAGTCGCTGTGTTTATTTGTCATTTACATGGCATGACATGAAAACCAATACTAAAAATATAAATACAATGGCATTATTATATATAGCTTGCTTATGCGTGTAGAACAAAAGAATTTACTGAGAACAAAATTAGAAGCATGTCTTTGAATTCTTGAACCGTCACAATCACCCCAGCAAGACCATACAAAACTGATGATAATTCTGCCATTGTATTTCTTCTTGGCAACAACTTCAATCTGCAGCAAGGAAAAGCCGTCGAGCTCTTCAAAAATGAGAGGAACAATGAAATTAAATAGCTTCTGCATATTCAATGATAGAGAACAATAGCAATAGAAGAAACTGAAACTATCACAAAATAATGGTTTCAGTATGTAAATGGCACAAGCTAGTTAAATCTATATAGGACTTACAAGTTCAGTGAGTCCATGGAGTGTGGGATCCTTCCATGTGTAAATATAAACTAATCTTGGTTCATTTCCTCACAGTAAACTCTTTGTTTTAGTGTTGGCGAATAAACTGTAAACTGCAAGCAATGAGAAGTTTTGTCAGTTTTCAGCTAACAAAGAAAGTCAGCAGTGACATCAAGAAAACAACATTGCTTAGTCCTATTAATAACGAGACGAAACACTTACCAATGCTATGCATCTAAACAATGATATGAATTTATGCCCCCATGTTATAATCAAACTTGGATTAATCGGTATTACTTGCTACTGTCAGTTCCTACTCAGCTGATAGCAGTTTGCGATCTGAGGTGAATAAGGGAGGGGATCAGATGTCCAGCGGCGATTAGATTGAGAAGCCTGCAGAATTTAAGAGAAGAACATTATTCAGTGAACACAACAACATACACTGAATAGGAACAAATGAATGAGGAAAAGCTAGTAGCAGCAAGAGCCATCGTCTTTGTTCTCTCCTTCAAGCAAACAATCCCAGATACCTAGCTTCTTTCATTTTTTTCTTCCTCCAAGGCAAGCAATAGCTCAAATAATCATCACCCCTCTTCTATCCACTAAGACCGCAGGCCACCGCCGCAGCCAGTAGTGCTATCTAAAAAAGTTAGCTTTGTCTAATACTGTCTGTATATGTAGTTTTATGACAAATATGACCCGAATATTGTATATACTCCCATGGCAATAAAAATTATCATGCAAAAAAAGGTACAATCATATATGCTATCCATCTGCTAAAACTAATATGCATTGCGATTGTTTTGCAAGCATAGCCTAAAGCTTCTTTTTTTCTAGATTGACATTTCCTCAACAGTTAAGACTATCTACCAAGTCCATTAAAGTTTCCAAAGCTATTTGGTTATCGACCATCACCAGCTTGTTTCCTGGCAGCAAGAGAGGGCGATGGAGATGAGATAGGAGTAATTTCATCAAGATGAAAGCACAATTTTAACAAATTGAATGGGTTATTAGCCAGAAGTCAAAGCACTGTTTCATCAACTGTTACTTTCTATCAAGCACCCAGCATGCATCGGTGAGAGGATTACGCACATCAATCTCCTAGCCACCGGCTTCTTTGCTGACGAGGATGCTATTGCTGTCCTGTCCATCCTAGTCGCATTTGTCACGTTCTTCCTCCTTGCCCTCCTCGCACATCTGCCAGCTGCAAGGAAGAACGCCCAGCACAACCTTTCTCCAGCATGCAGTCATGCGAGGGAGATGGAGAGGACAGCCGTTGCTCACTTCAGTATGGCTGGCTGTGCTCTGAACCCATGGCAGCGAGACATCGACGCATCAACTCACGAGGAATCAGAATATGGATGGATGTGAGGACCCTAGGGTTCTAACCGTGATGCAAGCTCGATGGTCCCCGGTCGCCGGATCCGACCACGCTGGCAGGACGAGAACACAGGCATTTACCTCTTCTATGGCTTGACTCCCGCTCAGCGCCTGACAGGGCTCCGGCCAACCCTGGGGCCAACCCCGGCACCATGCTCTGGAACCCATGGACTTGAGCTCATGCTCCGCCGGCGGCCGCCACAGCCCAAGCGCCGCCCGATGGACCCCTACGCCGGAGAACGCCACGCTGCAGCCACGTGCACTCGGCCTCGGCTCAGGCTTCTCCGGCATCAAGATCTGTCCGGCCGCCGCCTCCACCTTCCTCGTGGGCTTCTCCGCCGTCCGGACTTCATACGCGGTGGCGCGGATAGCAGGGTCGTGCCCCATGGCCGTAGAGCACTGCCCGGGGATGGGGCTGCGCCGCAGCGCCGGACCAGTGGCGGCGCGGAGAAGGACGTCACGTGAATGGAGCTCGTCTGCCTCACCGCGTCGCCACTCGCCTGCCCGCTCCTTCGTGGTCCTCGCCCTCCGCCACATGCTCTCCCACGCCACCCTTAGGGGAACGGGAGGACGGCAGGCGGTGACAGCCTCCACTCCCTCGGGTGGATCCGAGCGACGACGACGCGTGGAGAAGGCGGATCCAGGCGGCGGCAGCGCGGATGTGGCGTAGCCGGCGGTGGGGGCAGATCCGGCCGGGAGCGGGAGGACGGCGGGCGGTGACGACCTCCCGCTCGGTGCTGGACGACGGCGGCGGCGGCAGTCACCGTGTCGCCAACCCGTTGTCACCAGGCTGCCGTCCCGTCCCCCGCCTCTCACAGAGCTCTAGAGCGAGAGAGAGGAGGCGAGGATGAGGGGCCGAAGGGGGCGGGGGGAAGCGGAAGGGGAAGGCGAAGGTGGAGGATCCGCTCGCGAGAGGCGGCGTCTGTAAGCACGACGAGCACGGCGCCTGAGCGCGGCGGCGGAACGGCGTCGTCTAGTCGGAAAGCATCGGGGGGCAAATCATCAATTTTTTCAAGGGAAAATTAAGTATATGCCACTCAAAAGAGTGGCAATTAATAATATGCCACTCCAAAGATTGTTATTAAGTATATACCACCCCAAAGAAAGACCCCTTAATAATATGTCATTTTGGTATTTTCTTTTAACTAAATCCTATTTTCTACTTCTAAATGACCAATCTACCCCTCACTTAACTAATCCCTGACTCCCGCGCCGATTGATCGGATGATATATGTGTGCAAGTGCACATCTTTGTTTTTTTTTCTCTAGTCAATCGTCTGGCTACAGCCCCTGGGCGAGCAGTGGGCGAGCAGGCACGGCCTTGGCGCTGGAGCCTGGGCGAGCACGCACGGCCTTGGCGTGCAGTGGGCGAGCAGTGAGCATGGCGCGGGAGCAGTGGGCAGTGGGCGAGCATGGCACGGGAGCAGTGCGCAGTTGGCGAGCATGGCGCTGGAGCCTGGGCGAGCAGTGAGCAGCGTGGGAGCCTGGGCGAGAGGCACGCCTTGGTGAGCAGGAGTTAAGTGAGGGGTAGATTGGTCATTTAGAAGTAGAAAATGGGATTTAGTTAAGAGAAAATACCAAAATGGCATATTATTAAGGGGTCTTCCTTTGGGGTGGCATATACTTAATTACACTCTTTGGAGTGGCATATTATCAATTGCCACTCTTTTGAGTGGCATATACTTAATTTTCCCTTTTTTCAAGAATCGGAGGCTTTAGGAAACGCGGTGATTGAGGAAGGGTGGGCCGCAGAAGGGTTGTGCTTGCGGGTGATTGCGGTGATTGGAACGGGGTGAGTTCCCTAACGTCGTACGTAATCTGTGGTGGCTCCAATTTAGGATGGTATGTGGACTGTTGAATTTTTAATCATGGGGTGGGTATTAATTCGGGTTAGTATTAGTCTGGGTGAAAATTAATTACAATTTACTCGCTCTTTAGTAGAGTAGATTTCTATCTCAATTCGAGATGCTTTCATTTAATTTTCATGAGTAAAATGCAACGTTAGTCCATTAACTTTTCTGGTATGTTCGGTTTGATCCATCAACTATCAAAGTGTATTTTGGGGTTCATAATCTTTTTTAATAGGCTGTTTGGCTGCCTTCTCTCACGAGTCTGGCCCGTCCAACTCAGCCAGGCTGGTGAGATACGGGATGTGCAGATGCAGAGACAGTGTTTGGTTGAGTGTTTAGTAGGCGAATATTTTAAAATTTAATTATTTTGAAATTTATATAGCGAGTGTGGTCTAGTTTTGTTCGAAAAAATATCAGAAATCCATTTTTGGAATCGGTTCGGTAATCGGATATGCTAATAAAAAGATACAAACAAAAAAAGAAAAATAAAAACTTACCTGCCACGTTAGCAGTCCATGCATGGCTTGATATGGTGACTGACTGTGGCCCCATGCACAGAACACGAGGCCGCCATGCGTTGCATCCAGAGAAACGCTCATTTTCAGTGTTTCTCTCGAGGCAGGCTGCATGGAGAATCTTGCATCCACAGAGCCAGGCTCAAAACCAGATGCAGGCAACCAAACACAACAAAAAAGCAAGATTCTGCATCTGTAGATGCAAATCTCTGTAAATGCAGCCAACCAAACAGCCTATAAGTGATTCACCGTAGGTTCATATCAATTCGAGACAATGTTTTTTCACACTTAGACCCTCGGTCATATTTTCCATCTCTCATTTCACTCCCTCCCCCCTCTCTCTCCCGTTGTCTCCCATCTACCTCCGTCAATAGGGCCTCAGGCAACAGGGCGCCGCCGGCCTCCCATGGTCGCGAGCCCCTGCAGCGTTGCTTCCCCGGCCTCTCGGCACGACCCCAGCGGCTCTGGCGCCTACAAGCCCTGGCGTATCCTCTCCCTAGCATCCCTGCATCGAGCCGTGGAGGAGCGTGAAGGCACCGCCGGCCGCCAGCCTCTGACCCCGGCACGGGCCCTCTGGCCGCCGACCCTCCTCCCTCGGGCGACCTACGAACTCCTTCCACCGGACACCCTCTTCCTCGCATGGCGCCAATGTCCCCTGAGCTCGCCACCGTCGCCCTAAGATCCGGCAGAGCAGGGCTCAGCACCACCGACGCCTCTTGCCCCAGCGTCGCCAGGTCCCTGGCGTGGGCCCCCTCTCCTCCGTCGCCCCACAGGGTCTGCGATGGTGCCTCGCAACGTCCCTTTGGGGCCGCTCTCTGCCCCTACGCTCCATCCGTGGCGACCCGGCATGCACGCCTAGGCCAGCCGGGCCTGTCGTGTCGTGTGCCAGGGGTAGGCCAAGCCACCCCGGTCGGGCGCCGTCCGGGTGTCTCTAGGCCTTCGCCCTGCCTCTTCCGGAGTCCCCATCTCTGCTCTCCTATGCCTAGCTGCAGGGGCCCGATGGCAAATAACTAGAAAATACATTATCCTAGAGATAAGTTAGTTTTTTATAGTGTCTTGTGGACAAATTGCCTTACTAATTTTAGTTTACATATATATTATTCCCAGCCGAATGGAAATAAAATCAAATAGGCAATAAGCCCATAAAACCATCAAAGGGTATGTCTATTTCGTATGATAAGTATTTGCTCCAACATTAATATCCCATTATGATATACCATGTAATATTTTTATGAAGCTCGGATTGAGGCCATGATGTTATCAGACCCAAAAGATTATAAGTTCTTTAAGGGAACTTGCAGGACGCATCCTCCACGACCCATGTTGCAAATTTTCTCATTGAAGTTGGCTAAGGTTCCTGTGAATGTTGGCTCAGTTGAGTTGTATGGATACATAGCTGCGCGGGATATTCTAGATCCATTGCTTAATTATGTCGTCAATTTTTAGCAGGAATGATCCCATCATTGTCAAGCAGGTGCATGGCCATACTTATGTGCAATTATTTAAATTCATTTCACAATATTAGGCCACATACATCACATGCATATATAGAATAGAAAGGATTGAATCATGCATAATTTTGTTGGCATACTACAACCACTTAATCTCATTTACATCGAGCTGGGATAGTTTGAATGTTGTACGAACTGTGTTCTTGATTTATGCAATTGATGCTGGCAGCTGGCTTAGTTTGCAATCATGAATTCCTTCGTTGTTGTTGAGCCATAGATATTTATTCTCACCTATTTAGAGCCTGTTTAGATCCACTATAGATTATCATTATCTAGCTAATAGGGAGTAGCCAATATTAGCTAGCTAATGGTTATTTAGATAGATAATAGGTGGCGATGTTTGGATCCACAGCTAATAGATTAGATAATAGGTTGAGGAAGGAAAGAAATGTCCAATTAAGGAAGGGAATGTCCAATTATCTCCCATTAGCTGATATTATCTAGAATTGAGTAGATAATGAGATAATAAGAATTTGGGGGTCTAGCTAATCATTATCTCCCTATTATCTAGACCTGTTTGGATCCAAAGAGCTAAAGTTTAACAGATTTTCATTATCCGCATGGATCCAAACAGGGCCTTAGTAATATTTAGTGTTACAGCTGCAAAAGCTACTTTCGTGTGATTAATGATTAAACTGCCTAAAAGTAGGAAAACAACACTTCGGATTGTTTAAGCCACTACTATACCAAAGGTTTTGTTGTGTGATTATGATTTACAAAATTAGGTGGTAAAAAGTCCCCCCCCCCCCCCAAGAACTCTTGGTTGCTACTTAGTACACCAAAAGGTGTTGTTTTTATTTTGTTTATAGGCAAAATAAGATGCATAGAATGAATGATATCATCACCACGCAAATTATTTTCTTCTCTCTTTCTATAACAACTAGGGACCTATCCGCGAAGAAAAGGACCTATTCGTAAAGGAAAAGGACCTCTGCGCAAAGGTTGCCTCGGTCGAACCAGAGTTCGACACTTGGCGCACGCTGAGTGGCTGAATTCAACGTCCCGTGTACTGAACACGTGTCGGACCTGGACTGGGTCGGATCGGTGTTTGGTGTTTGGCCAAGGGCGATGGATTGGATCGGGATTTGGTGCGGAGAAGCGGTGATCCGGTGTGGCCAGATCGCGTGACCCGATCTGTGGCACGGGGTGGCCACTCGGGCGGAGACACGTGGCGGCGGGGTTGGGATGCGGGCAGCGCCACGCCTCTGCGCCAGCGCGGGGCAAGCGGGGTGGGGTCCAGCGGGGCCCACCGGCGGGAGGCGAGCCATTGGCGCTCGCTGCTGGTGTTGCGCGCGGGATGCGAGAGGTCTGGTGGGGCCCGGTTAGGCGACTGCCGGCGAGAGGCGGCTGCGCGCAGTACGGGCGCGGGTGAGGCCGGCTGCCGGTGGCGCGGCGCCCGGTGCTCGCCGGCGAGACGACGGCGTTAGGCGGCGACATGGTGGGGGCTACGGGATGGGGCACGGCGGCCGAGGCGGGTCGGCGGCAGGGGTCGGCGGCGGCGGCGGCGCTTCAGGCGCGCGAGTTGGGCAGGACCGGTGGGACCGGAACAGAGAAGGAGAGAGAGGAAGGTGCTCACCATGACCTACCTCGCCGGAGAAGAAAGTACCGCCAGAGATGGAGAAGATGCAGACGGGTTGGAGAAACACCCAAATTTTAATAGGCTATCTAAGGGATTCTCAAACAAATAGGCCTCCCCATGTGAGAGGTTATGAAATTATGTGGATTTCCTATGGGGGTGGTTCAATATATAGGGAGAGGAGCCTCCCATCCCACATCAACTACCAAGGTGGTACTAAACCTCCCAGCTCTACTAATGGGTTTTATGCGCTTAAAGCCCATTAGGGAACGCATGAATGGGCTTTGGAGATTTAGTAGAAATTCTGAATATTAAAATGGACATAGCCCATTTAAATTCGGAATTATTTATTTTCGTATTTAAAATAATTTTAGAAAAGTCTAGAATTCATATTTAAGGTCCGAAAAATATCCCCATGAGTAGCGGGTCTCGCCACTCAGATCGAGCTCGCTATGGAGTACGTCGCGAACGCCGTAGCGCACGGTCCTTCTTGGAGCCGGTGTCAGACTCCACCGCCCCATCGGGAGTAGCTTGTCAAGAAGCCATGGAGGCTCCAAACACAGCGCACCCTGCCCCTACCTGGCACGCCAAATATTGGCTAGTGCCAACACCACGGTACCTAAGGTACCAGGAGAAGAGTAGAAGAGTTCGGGGGCTTTGGTGCTAACCGCTCTTAGAAGCTCTATGGATCTGAAACACGTACGAGTTTATAGAGGTTCAGACCGTGAATGCGTAATACCCTACGTCCTCATTGGTGATTTGGAATATCAGTGAATGGATGCAACCCTAGCTTACATATCTGCCATGGCAGATGCACTAGAGCTACAAGCAAGGCAGAGAGCTAGAAATCTAGAGCAAGTGACCTAACCAAGAGAGGCTAGAGGAGAGAGCTATGAGCGTGCAGAGTGTCTATGGTCCAACCTTCAGCCCGTTCTTAGGTGCAACACCCTCCCCTTTTATAGGTGCAAGGAGAGGGAGTTGGTACAACCCGTGCGCAATGGGCTCGACGCACAGGAGTTCATTTATGTTTCTATAGGATCAAGTGTGGTCTCAATCTTGTCACGGTGCTCCACGGTATGGCGATGATGGGCTTCTAACAGGATGATGCGGCGCATAGTGGCGCCCTGTGCGCCACAGCACAAGGGATGGCCTGCACGCCATCGCACCTTTTCACTGCAATGTCCCTCTCGCATTAACTGTGTGGGACGGAGCTGATATTTGTGCACCACGTGGCGCCCATACGCGGCAGTGGGATCCCAGGGTCCGACTCAGCGACCCCGGGACTGCTGTGCGGGACGCTGAGATCCCGAGGATGATGTCACCCGAGGGTCCGGGGTCTGCCAGCTGACGTAAGCCCGACCATCGGGGCTTGGTTCCTTCCCTCGCAAGAGTTGGGGCAGGGCCCCGCCATCCAGCTGGTGGAGTTCACAGACGGACGCGCCCCTAGGATGGGGGCCCGCAGGACCTGGCCTTTGGCAGGTGATGATGCGGAGGCGGATTAGGCAGCGCCCGGGGGTATACCAGTCCAGGGGCGCTGACAAATATGGTGCCGAAGCAGAAAAAAGAGGTCAACAACATTGACTATTTCTATATCCCATTGACTATTTCAACAAAGCCTCCGCCCAGGCCGGGGGTGTGACCTCCACCTAGGGTTTCCTTTTCCAGCGGGAAACCATTTTCCGTAGCACTCCAGAAACAAAAAACCGACTGGTTTTTCGAGCGGAAAACAATTTCAAATTCAAACATACCGAAAACCGGGTTTTCTGACCGGAAAACCGTGTCACGGCACCGGAAAATGGTTAAATGGACCGGAAAATGAGTATGGCGTGGAGGAAAATGAAAAATTTTGGCAGCATATCCCCTATTTTTCTGTAAATGACAGTTTGCATTGCATAACATATGTATAACACACAAAATATATATAGAAAGGAGACAAAACACATGTCTTTCACTACCACAACACAATGGATATTTAATATAACATGTCCTCCATTGCAACACATGCACAAATTGTCCAAATTAAGTATTACAAGCCCAAAGTCCTTAGCAATACATGTCCAAGCACAATATAACTAGTGGAAGTGTCCAAAGTTCAATAATTCAAGTCCAAAGTTCAATAATACAAGGCTAGATTTTTAATATTTGCACAAACAGAACATGTCAATTAGGAGTCAAATGCATAACCATCATCATAGTCATGCATGGACATGAACCAAAAGTACCCGCCAAAGGAACATGCATACCTGCATTGCATGTAAGAAATGAAATGAATGAAAATGACAATGAAAATCCACATAAAATGAATCAAAATGATAATGGAATACCTGCATTTCAATCCTCGTACTACCAATACAGTGCTGGGGGATATCCCCCATACTCAAACTGGCCATCTGGTGGTGATGGATATCCCTGACCCTGACCCTGATAGAACATGTGAGGGAATGGATATGGGGGTTGTTCGTGATAGTACATGTGAGGAAATAGCGGAATCCGCTCAGAAAGAGCCGGATTCCGCTGGGAAACAGCAGTGCCCCGCCACCTGACGCACGGCGACGACGAAATCCGACGGATTTCGGCCGTTTCCGATCGGAAAATGGCTTCCTGGCGGCGGTCGGGCGGCGAGGGAGCAGGACACCGTGGGGGGGGGGTAACTGAAGAAGAGGATGGGGATTGGGGAAAGCGAGATGTGCTCGGGCGGATGGGGACTGAGGGAGCGTGGGGGCTGTTTTGGATAAGGGGTAGGGGTCAAATGGGTTACCGGGTTTGGGATTCCTTAACAGGTCAGAACCCAAAATAGATTTTTAACCACTCAAAATTTGTTTGATCTGTACAAGGCCTAGTCCATACTGTCCATAAAAGCGTCTAATTTTTTATCATAATTTTTCCCTATTTTTTCATATTTTTTTTGAATTTTAAATTTTAAAGCGAAAAATTCGAAAAATGGGTCGGAAAACACTTTCCATATGAGACCGGAAACGAAAAAAAATGGAAAAATCACGAATCGGAAATCCGATCGAAAAAAAAACCTGCCTCCACCTCGCGGCCCAGGCGCCGCCGCAGTGCGCGGAACGGGTCGAGGCAATTGCGGCGCAGCGCGTCGACGAGTGCCGCCACGTCGTGCTGCGGCCTGGAGAGCGAGAGCCCGTCGTTCAATGACCTCGACAAGGAACCCCGAGGAGGAGGCGCAGGAGGCAGAGGGGCGGACGGCGGCCTCGCCCTTCGCTCAGAGCTCGGCCGCGCCCGCCGCCGCCCAGGCGGGCCGCACGCGCTCGATGGCGCCCGCCGTCGGCCTAGGCCGGCCGCACGCGCTCGACGGCGCCCGCCGTCAGCTCGCGCCTCGTATAACTTCGTATAATGTATGCTATACGAAGTTATTACGGTTCGGCCAGCCTCTTCTTGCAAGGATATCCGCAGTGAGGATTTTTTTTCTGCAATGCCGCCCAAATAAAGAACTTGCATTTTGGTTCCGGCCGGCGCGCGCCGCCGCCGCCCCTCATCCTGCTCCAAGCGGCAAGGTGACCATGGTGGCAAACGGTCGACCGCTGCGGGGAGATGCGCAGGGGAGGGTGAGGCAGATGATGTCGAAGGAGAGCTTGCTGCGGGGAGATGCGCAGGGGAGGGTGAGGCAGACCGGGGTGAGCTCTAGAGAGAGGCGCGGGGAGGAGGGGTCGAGCGGGATCTGCGGCCGGCGCGACGGCCCTGTGGGCGAGCAGATTCTCCAGCAGGCTGACAGGCGGGCCCGGTGCCAAGTTGGAGAGATCTGCCAGCGTGGAGATTCTGAGGTTAAAAACCTGATGCGCAGTCAGCAAAACCGACGTCCGCGTCAATAAAATTAGTTCCAAAATTGTTCTAAGTGTTTTTTTTCCGAAATATACGTGTATTTCATTTTTTTTTTTTTTGGGAATTATGTATGTTACCCGTTAGGGCTTATCTATCTATCTATACAATGCGCAAGCAGGTTCACGCCGTCCCGACGCGCGTCCCCTCGCGCTCTGGTTCATCCACGTCGCCTGCCTATATACCGTCCTGACACGCGTCCCCTCGCGCTCTGGTCCATCCACGTCGCCTCGCTACCTCCGTCCGTTCGATCACGCGCCTACGGCTCGCCAGGACCGTCCGCGCGGCGTCTCCTCAGCCCCCTCCGCGTCTGGCCCCTCCTGGGGGGTCGGCTTTGCAGATAGGCCCTCGGTGTTTTCTTCTTTCGCTTCCCGGTCCTGCCACGTTGCCGTCCAGATCCTTCTGCTGCTGTGCTTTCACGGTTGTTTTCCCCGTGTTTACCGCTCGCGTTTGCTCCGCGTTGAACCCGCAGCCCTCTTCGTTCGCACGGGTTCTAGGCTTCGTTCCTCTCACCGCCCCTCGTCGTCCTCTCCCATTAGCCGCCGCCTCCTCCCTTTTCTCTCTCTTCATTCTCGCCGCCTCCTCCCTTTTTGCCGCCTGTGTTTTCCCCATGGCGCCGCCATTACCGCCCTGTTGTTCTTCGCACGGCTCCTAGGGTTCGTTTTCCTCACCGCCCCTCCATGCGTATGGTTTGCCCTGTTTATTTGTGCTCGCCTCGGAGAGCAGCTCTCTTTCGCATCCTCTGAAGATTGGTGCTGCACCTTCCAGGGATAAATTAGTTTGTTTTTTCTACCGAACGTGCATTTCTTCCGTTAGATTGCGGCATTCCTGTACCGTCCTTTTAGTTTATACCTATGTTGTAGTGTGCCCATATTCAGGATTGCTTCCGCAAGGTAGTATTTCTGCATTAATGCGTTCTTGTTTTTTTCCCATGCTTTGCTTAATCGTAATGCAACAATTATCCGTGCGCTCTTTTCCCTGTTGTTATTAGTTCATTGCTATTGTATTAGTTCATACACATATATAGACTTGTGGTTCTTCTTTCGATACATATCTCTAACGATGTATTGCTATGTTATTAGTTCATATACACATATGTAGACCTGTGCTTCTTCTTCCGATACATATCTCTAACGATGTAGGTGTGTTATGTCGCAATGGTTTTAGTCCCGATCTATTTAAAGTTCTTGCCTTCCTTTTCTCTCACCCACCAGTGCACCGATATGCGATCCAGCGCTGCTCTTGCGCCAGAGTAATTGTTGTTGGTTTAGTCGTTACTCCTTTCTTGCCTTTGTACACTGAATAATTATCGTTGATTCCAGTGTCCTTTCTTTCTTCCCTCCCTGCAAGTTTTTCCTTGGGGGTGTTCCATTTCCCCTGTCTGTTTTTGTTAGTCCGGTCATCCTTGGTCTTCCTCTCCCTTCCCTTTTGTCTGGATTTGATTTTTGCAGCTGGCAAGACTTTTCTTCTCGGTTTGTGCCTGTGTTATAGTCTATCCAAATTTCAGGATTAGTTTCACAACACACCATTTTTTCATTGGTGCGTTTTTCTTTTTTCCCCTCCATTCTCTCTTTCTTGCACGTGATTTTGTTAGTTTACTTGCTTACGCTCTTCCTCGGTTCGCTGCCTGCTGCAGTTTCCCTCCCCTGTTCTTTTGCCCCTGTTTTCATGGCTGCTTTCCTCGGCCTCCTTGTGTTCTCCCGCTTTATTCCACGCCATTCTTCTCTAACCCTGCACCGGTTCCATCTTATCTCAGCCAGCTTTCCACATTTTATATGGATCCCTCTTCTTCTGGAACTGCTAGATATGTTGCTTTACCTGGTTTATATAGATGATTATGGCCGGATTCTTTGCCTGTCAATTTTATTAAATATTGTAGGTTTCGGTGCTGTGCCACATCAAATTGGTAATTATTTAATCCTGGGCAGGTATGTTGGACTGATTAAAGCATTCCATTCAGCAGTGCTCCCCTTTATTTGAGTAGTCACCTATGGCTTTGATTGTTATTACTTTTGCAGGAACTATGACATCATTCCTTGCGACAACCACTGGAATATTACAGAACGATCTAAAGAGGGCCATGGCTTATTCAACTTGCAGCCAATTAGGGTAAATGATCTTTGCTTGTGGCATCTTTAACTATTCGGTTAGTACCTTTCACTTATTGAATCATGCTTTTTCCAAGGCATTACTCTTCCTGAGTGCGGGTTCCGTGATTCATGCCATGTCGGATGAGCAACATATGCATAAGATGGGGGGGGCTTGCCTCCTCCTTTCCTTTGACCTATGCCATGATGCTCATGGGCAGCTTATCTTTTATTGGATTTGCTTTTCTAACAAGGTTTTATTCTCAAGATGTGATCTTAGAGCTCACTTACACAAAGTATACACGGGAACCCCGTTTGCACAGGATACGTTCTCGTCGAATAGATTTGGGCACCGGCACCAACAGCTAGCTGTGGATGAGCAAAGAGCAGTGCGAGTAGATGCCTGGAGCTAGTAGCACGCGACCAACAAAGAGCGAGTGAGCGAGAGGTCAGTGAAGTTGAGCAAGCGGACGCAAGCTAAAAAAACAAATTTGGGCCTTGTTTGTTTCAGATTAACTGTAACAAATTTGTGACCCTCTCAAAATACGTTTTAACGAGTTCAAAAAATTATGAAAAAATATTTTACAAACTTTAGGAAAAACTATTTAAAACCCCACAAGACCTTTTAGCCCATAAGTCAGTACTGTGACGAAGCGGCTGTTGCTCACCCGATACGATCGTACGAGGTCACAATTTACCCAACACGATCATCCGGGGTGAACAAGAATTGGGGATCGGATGCATCATTTGGCTTATAAAAAATAATAAATTTTCATTTAATTTAATCTAATCTGGAACGAACAAGGCCTTGAGCGCAAAACAACTTTACGTCTTTTTTTTTTGAGAGAAAAAACAACTTTACGTCTGTGTCTGAAGCTAATCGAGCGTTCGATGGTAAGCAATTATGAAAAAAAAATATAGATAGTTGTCGATCTAACTTTAAAATCTTTCACTCCAAGTTTGCAACAAGAATTGCTAAAGAAATGTTTGCGGCAAGCAAACTAACATAAGAACATCTCTAATGGTATAATTAATCAATATTTATTAGAAATAGACATGTCATCTATAGATAACAGCTATAGCATAGTCTATAAGACTAATAAAAATCCACATGTAATTGAGTTGATGCATTTTAAAATTAGATATAGACCGGCTATAAGGCCACCTTCAATGCAAGGTGCTTAGAGCTAGGTGTTTAAAGTGCCACATCACTGAGCACCCGTATAAAAACTCTTCCTCCCAATGCATCAGAGCTTCCAGAGTTGCTTATAAACTATGGAGAAAAATACACGGACGGTCCTTAAACTATTATTCGATTCTCACCCAGGTCCCCAATCTATGAAACTGTAGTTTTGGATCCCTAATCTTCTTAAGTGGGTTCGTACCGATCCAAAACGGTCATGTGATAGCCCTAAAGCTGACGTGGCGCTGACATGGCCATCCATGTCACATAAATTACTTAAAAAGTTCAGAAAAAATCCTAAAAAATTCAAAAATCATAAAAAAAAAAATACGGCAAATAGTAAAATAATTAGAAAAATTCATAAATATTAGAAAAAAGTAGCACTTGAGGGCTCCCATACGTTATGCTAGAGGTCTTACGCTTACAACTATAGAGGGATTAAAGGCGACCACAATGTCTTTATGTTTCTTTTTAATATGTTTATGTTTTTTTCATATAGTTATGTTGTTTCTATGATTTTTTATTGATTTCTCATTTTTTAATGATTTTTTGTATTTTTATGATTCTTTTAATATTTTCTATATGTTTTTAATTATTTTCCTGATTTTCCTTTTTCCTTTTTATGATTTTTAAAATAATTTTCCCACATTTTAATGATTTTTAAAATGATTTCCACATATTTTTGTGTTTTTAAAAATTATTTCACTTTTTAAAACTTTTTTAGTGACATGTCAGCGCCACGTCAGCTTTAGGGTTGTCACGTGGCAAGTTTGGACCGAGGCGGACTCAGTTAAAAAGATTAGGGTCCCAAAATTACAGTTTCATAAATTGGGGACGTAGATGAGAATTGACTAATAGTTTAGGGACCGCTCGTGTATTTTTACTCTAAACTATAACTACCTTGTTAGCACCTGGACCAGACGTTTTAATCTCTAATGGCCGGTGCCTACCGTAACAGGAAAAATACAATCAACCAGCTGCTCGATAGGGATGGAAAGGAAACATCGAGGCAAGCAGTTGTATAAAAAAAGGTTGCAAGCACCGGGCAGAAATCGATGCCAATCTAGGCATCTTCTCTCTCCTCTAAGCACCTCTATTTGCTAATGTGGCAAAAAATACCTGATTTTTTCTCTAAGCACCTACTTAGCACCTGTATTGGAGATGATCGGAAACATATGCTGTGCAATCACGTCTACGGTGCAATCATCGTGCAATCAAACTATCAAAAGTTGTAAAAAATTCTGAAAAAATTTATACATGTACTCTTCAACTTACTCTATCTCTGGATAAAATTTCAAGTTCAAATTCATTCTATATTGAAAGTTACAAAAAAATAAAATTCTATCAATTTTGAACTTATTGTTCCATCTCATCCTGCTACTTTGCCTGTTGCTGCCCCTGTTCGGCAGATTTCTCCTGCTCAGCGGGTTCGGCCTCCTTATGTGGAGCGGATTCGTCCTACTCTAGGGGTCAGCCAGAAAGGTATCTCATTCTAAGTTCTTCTTTGTTCCGATGTGAAAGATGCAGCCTTTTTTTCTCACTCAGTCACCTCCCGGCTTGAATATGGTTAATACTTAAACAAAAATCATTGCATTGGTACCTTGTTTTGCTTTCCTTTCAAATAAATCTACATGTAAATGTTTCGTTCTATTTCTTTCTGCGATTTTTATTTTATCATGTGGTAGACTAAGCACGGCAATTTTTGGAGGCCTCAATCCATTTACATAATCTCAAGAGGAACTAATTTGTTATAGCTCATCTTCGGAGTTTGTAGTCATACAAAGGGCTAATTCCCTTTTATAGTCTATCCATATTGTAAAAATTGGCTCCATTGCTGAATGTGTTTGTTACTTCCACTCAATGTATTTGCTTTATGTTTTTGTCAGGTTCACAGTCCATGCCTAAAACTGCAGTTTGGATGGTATCAAATGTGGTTGGATCTTTTACAGTATTTGACAGCAATGATGAACCTACAAGCATTAAGGTATTTCTGATTTTACTGCTAATGGGCTCCTTCAGTTTAGTTGGATATAGATGTTTTCCCCCTTTTACAGTGTCCACAGATTTTTAAAATTGACTCCATTGCTGAATGTATTTATTGCTTCCATTGAATGTATTTGCTTTATGTTCTTCTCAGGTTCATAGTCCATGCCTAAAACTGCAGTTTGGATAGTATTAGATTTGGTTACATCTTTTACGATGTTTCACAGGAATGATGAACCTACAGGCATTAAGGTATTTCTGATTTTACTGCTAATGGGCTGCTTCAGTTTAGTTGGATATAGATGTTTTCCCCCTTTTACAGTGTCCACAGATTTTTAAAATTGACTCCATTGCTGAATGTATTTATTGCTTCCATTGAATGTATTTGCTTTATGTTCTTCTCAGGTTCATAGTCCATGCCTAAAACTGCAGTTTGGATAGTATTAGATTTGGTTACATCTTTTACGATGTTTCACAGAAATGATGAACCTACAAGCATTAAGGTATTTCTGATTTTACTGCTAATGGGCTGCTTCAGTTTAGTTGGACATAGATGTCTTTCCCTTTCATAGTCTATCCACTTTTTAAAAATTGCCTCCATTGCTGAATGTCTTTGTTGCTTCCATCGAATGTATTTGCTTTACGTTCTTGTTGAGTTCACAGTCCATGCCTAAAACTGCAGTTTGGATGGTATCAGATTTGGTTGCATCTTTTACAATGTTTGACAAGGATGATGAACCTACAAACATTAACGTATTTATGATTTTACTAATAATGGGCTGCTTCAGTTTAGTTGGATATACATGTCTATGCAATATTTATTTACTATACAACTATAGAAGAGAGCTCATTTCATTCTGGATTTTTTTTATATTTTAATTTACCAATCTACAGGATTGCAGCCTTTTCTTGTGAATCTGAAAGCTAAGTAAACTTTTTTGGAAATATGTAATGGCAACAGTGTTTGGATGCGTGCGTCCCCTAATTCTTAATTTTTACTGCTTCTGTCAGTCATGCCGGAGCAATCATCCATTTTTCCTTTGCCATTGTTAATTAACACAGATATTGAATAATTATTGTTCTCCACACACACACACACACACACACACATATATATATAATGTATGATGCTATATCGATTGCAGATCTAATCTTTTTAAAAGACCCGCCCTGCTTTTCTTTAACGTGATAACCGACAGATCAGATGATATAGTCCACCGCTACAGTCATGTCAAAATGATTGTCATTACTTTTACCATTTTTTATCGTGCCTTGATAAAGGTTTCTTTGATCAAGGTTGGTTTCCTTGCTTGCTCTAGATCTATTTATATGATGATAGATTTTGACTTAGTGTTATGAAAATGAGATATGAACCGCCGGTAAAGCTGCTAAACGGCTTGCTAGATCTTGGAAGGTCAATATCCCTCATGTCTTCAACAATATTTGTTCGAAATACAATTATGTTTTCTATTTCAGATTATTTGTGAGGTATCAACATCTCCGTGATTCAACAATCATTATTTTTTCATCTTGAACCCTATGGAACTAGACTGAGTATTTCGCATTCAAGTTTATCATGTCTTCAGTATTCTTGGCCACATGGTGAATTAATGTAATACTAATCCTTAGTTGCTTCACTATTCATGGCCGCTATTTGCACAAAGCAGCTTATATCTTTTGTTGTTTGCACCGCGGCTGTATGGGTTCCTGGTTATCTGATTATTCGGCCACAAATAAAGAACCCGTACCCTCGGTCCCGAGACAGCTTTGTTCTTTGCTCCCTTTTGGTTATCTAATAGATGCTTAGTTAATACCGTTAGTTGCTAATGTGATAGGGTTTCACGTATACTCAATTTGTGTCATTTTCACTTTTACATGTATTTGCTCAACTGTGCTTATTAAAGAATGCATAGAATAACAAAATCTGCTATTGCCTAGCCAAGGAAGCAAGAAAGGAGAGGAACTTTACACAAAAAATACTCAAATCACATTATATGATGCTGTATTGATTTTAGATCTAATCTTTTTACATGAGCTATCTTGCCTTTCTTTAACATGATGACTGACGGATAAGATGCTATAATACACTACTACAGTCATGTGAAAATGATTATCATTGGTTCTGTCGCTTTTTTATCTTGCCTTACTAAAAGCTTCTTTGATTAAGCTTAGTTTTCTTACTTGCTCTACATCTATTTATATAATGCTAGATTTGAACCTGGCATTGTCAAAATGAGATATGAACCGCACGTAAAGCTGTTAATGACCTTACCAGATCTTGGAAGCTATCTTTTATGTTCTGAACAATATTTGTTCGAAATACCACAACATTTCCTGTTTAAAATTCTTTGTGACGTATCAACATCTCCATAATGCATGCAAGAATCATTGTTTCTTCATCCTGAACGCTATCGTGAACTCTATTTTTAAGACACGTCAACGAATCATTGTGATGCAAGGATTTTTGCTTCATGGAATGAGATCGCTCTGATGACTCTGCCAAATTTTTTTTTTTTTTGATAACGACTCTGCCAATTTACTATTTGTGCTTGCATCTCTGCAGCTTGTGCGGTGCTTCTTGGCCTATTGCTTTTGCATGCCAGCATGCTTGTGCCTTTTTTTTTTTTTGAGTTAGAATGGTTGTGCCTTTGTGTATTCATGTATGCAACTGTTTTCCTTGCGTGTTGTTTAGATGCTGATTTTTTATGTTTCACGGCTCAATAACAGGCTCTGCGTTCATGCTGGTCTTCTTATTGCCAGTTGGTGCTCCATGCATGTCTTCTGCTTGCGCAAGCGCTCGCCTGCGTGCTTGTGTCGCTACGGGCGCCGTTTGCTTCCACTGCGTCAACTGGTTGCTCAGTGTGCCCTCAGTGTGCTCGCCTACTGTAGATAGGCATTGCTTCTCATTGGATTAGGGCTCATCTTTGTCTTGTCCATGTGAACCAACTGCTCAATTTGTTAATTTCTATTACAGATAGGTGTTGCTCCCTTCTCTATTTGGATTTTTGTCTATATATATATATATATGTTCGGCTTTGTTTCCGTACCGTGTGTGGATTAATTTTTGCTCGCCGCGTCTTTTTGGAGGCCTTACTTTGCTGCCGTCCGTCATCATGCACGCATGCTAATGTGGTTTGCTTCTCATCTACGTTGATCGCTTCGTTTTGTGTTTCCGTTGCTTTCTATTGGGTTCTCCAAACAGAATAGGTCGCCCGTGTTTAATTTTGGTTTATTTCATTTCCATCGTATTCATTACGGCGCGCCGGGGCGCGCTTACCACCCTAGTAATAGTACAAAGCCGACGGCACGGCGTGTCCGGTCGACACGTGGATGTCGTCACAGCGCGCGCTGCGCTCTCCGCGCTCCGTTGCTCGCCTCTCCACGCGGCCACGCACTGTGCCTCACTCTCTGCAGAAGTGCTCCTATAGTTCGCGTTAATTACGACGAGTGCCACTCCTAGGCGCCGTCCGATCGGGGTCGGGCCATCCCAGTTAGCCGCGTGGCCCTTGCTCCCCATCCTGCCTTCTCCGCCTCCTGCCTCACACGCCCCCCAGCTCCTCTCCTGGATCCGCCCGTGCGTCACCTCCCCTCCGCCGCCTCCAGCTCCGCCGTGTCCCCTCCGCCACCTCCAACTCCGCCGTGCACATGCTCGGCGACGATGGGCGACGTGGCGGACGGATTCGGCGACGGCGGCCCTCAACTCCGGTGACCTCTCTCAACCCTAGCCTCCGCTCCCTCTTCCGCCTCTTCCCACGCACAGCCACCTCCTCTTCCCTCGCCCTTCCCGCGACCCCGCCGCCTCTGATTCCCTCACGCCGTCGTCACCCTTCCGCTCCCTCTCGGCCTCTCCGCCTCCTAATCACCCCTCTCTCACGCAAGAGGCGGAGAAGGCTCCTTTGCTCCTTCTCCATGCCACCGCCCCTGCCTTTGCATCAGCCCCTTTGCTCCTTCTCCATGCCGCCGCCGCTCCTGCCTTTGCATCGGCGCGCCTCCGGTCCGTCTCCTTGCCGTCCCCTCTCCTTCACCATTTCCAGTCAAGCAGCGCCCGTTCACGTCACCCCCGCCCCTTCCACCGGTGCCCCTGTCCACGCCGACGTCTACGAGCAGCGGATTCGCCAGCAGCGGTCCTCCCGTCGTCTCTTCTGCTGCCGCCCCCTTTCCACCCTTTTCTTCCCGTCCCTCCCTGTCATCGGCTTCTTCTCTGCTCATGGCGCTGCTTCGATGCTTCTCGCTGATGTTGCTTTTTCACAGTCCAACGGGTTGCTGCAAATTTTTTTTTTGTGTCGTTGATTTCCTGTGTGTCGGGTATTACCCGAACCCGACCCGATACCCGACGGTTAAAATTTTTCCATACCGTTTTGCTTGCCGCCATGAGCCGGGTCGGGTACCCGTCGGGTAGTACCCGACCCGTTTTCACCCCTACTGGTAGCACCGGCAGTGCCTCAGGCTCCTTGGCTCCCTTCAAGAAAACCTAAAGCTCTGATTGTCATTGGTTATATTTTGGTCCATTTGAAACTATCAAAATGATGTTATTTTTCACAAAAGCAAAAATACATTTTTCCTGCATGGTGTTTTCGTTGCATAATTAGGCCTTACTTTAGAAGAAAAACAAAGATAATTGTGGCATATCAATCCTTGGAGGTGATGGCCGGCGTTGGTGTTCTTCGCCGAGTATGCATGAAAAGTAGATAATAGAATATGCTTGTATTAGTCAGCTTCTCCATATTGGAACTTTATTTATCCTTGTTAATGGTTTGTTGAATGGTTTGTGTTTAGCAAAAGCTGAAGCCTACATTCTGGCTAAGAATGTTTACCTAGATGACAGGATTTATATTCCATTATTAAAAACATGAAAAATATAGAAAACTAAGGCTACTGGTAACATAGAAAATGGAGAGCATAGAAGAGATGTTTGCATTGGAGTCTTAAATGAATTGAAAAACTGTTTATTTTCTCCAAAATTTGTAGGAAGTTTAACTATCACAATAAATTCCATTACACACTATTCAGCTATCAAGTACTCTGTTGATTTATAATTGTGGAATTTCAATTCAATTTCAATGAAGCCATTGTTCGTTTGTGTCGGCCCTCATTTCAATTCAACTTCAATGGCTATAATTTTTGCAAACTACTGGAGTCACCATAAATCCTGGTCATCATATCCTTGGTCCTCGTTGTCATGACGTTTGTATGGGTCCACGTCTTGATCTCTATCTAAAAGAATGGAATTATGTGTGGTTAATGCCGTCCAAACATTAGCTAGTTAATAGGATTTTTTTCATGCATGCCATTATAAAGTTTATTTATTTCGGATTTGCCATTGCAAAGTCAATATTATTATAGACGTCATTAGTTTTACAACTATCTATCACAGATGCCATTGTCAACCTTTTTCGGGTATTTCCCATTTTATACGCGAGCCAAATACGCAACAATACATGAAAAATATGGGACTGACATGTGGGCCTACATGTCAGTCCTCTTCTCACCTTCTTCTTCCTCCTTCTTTCCTCCCTCCCTCCCTCCCTAGCCGCACGCCTCCGCCTTCGCCGACACCATCGCTGTCGTGCGCCTCCACCTTCGTCGCCCCCCTTCGTCGCCACCGCCTCCGCCTTCGCTGCCGACTAGGAGCTCATGAGGGTCGCCGAGGAGCTCACCGGAGTTGGAGATGGGGGTGGGAGGAAGATGGAGGAGGAAGAAGTAGGTGAGAAGAGGATGACATGTGGGCACCACATGTCAGTCTCGTATTTTTGCGTATTTGGCTCGCGTATAAAACGGGAAATACCCAAAAAAGGCTGACAATGGCATCTGTGATATATAGTTGCAAAACTAGTGGCATCTATTATAATATTGACTTTGTAATGGCAAATCCGAAATAAGCAAACTTTATAATGGCATGTATGAAAAAAATACTAGTTAATATCCCTCCTAATGCACTTAGTGATACAGACTTCAAAGAACTTCAAAAGAAGTAAAGGGGCTCTTTTATTTGCATAACGCTAGTTTTGAAGATAATTTTGAATCACCCTATCTAGCTCTTTGATTGTTGATTATCTTGTAAAATTCCTAACCAACCTTCCCAACCAAAGTCACCAAACATGCCATCATTACATGCAATCCCCTCTCCAAGCAATTTATCCTAAATATCTTTCTTCCAACACCCTCCATTCTTTCTGACAATGGCTATCCCGTTATGGCCACACATGCCATAGACGTCCAATATTGACATAGGAGGGTTGCCGGCCCATGCTAGTCTCATGGCTCATAGGGATATGCGGTCAAATAACCTCAGTGACGACCCAAGCTGGTCCTTCTTTAAGAGTGACCTCATGGCACCTCCTCCATAACGCATGCCGCTGATACACCAATCTTGTACTACCTTGCGATGACTACGTGTTTTGTTGGAACCATCCTTTGATGGCAATGCCCTTCTACTGCACATGTGACTCCACGCTCCTCCTAGGCTAGCCCTAGCTATACCCAGCACAGGGAAATTATTTCCCTAAGTTCATACTTCTCTTATAATTGGCTCCACGGAGCACTCATGTCAAACAATGTCCGCATCATTAACCTTCGAGTCTCCTTAACTGACCCATACCACACCCTAACCCAAATCCACCAACACACTTGAACATGAGCATTTCATACCAATAGACCATCCCAAATTGAACACATCATCACAATCATGTCAACCATAAATCATCATCCTAGACTCAACTACCAGCCCTAACTGTCATATGACGTCATATTAAATGGATGAATGAATGCTTAGTGAATATTGGTTCACTGTTCCAAGGCTTGTTGCCTAAAGATTATTTTTTGTACCTAAGCATGTCTAAGTAAGTTTTACCGAATAGTGGTTACCAATATAGAATTAGGTTATTCAAAGGTATGGCAATCAAGGCAGTCATGTAAGGTAATCAAATAAAAAGGATTTACATGTTATAACATTGACAACAAGTAGCCAATTCATATAGCATCCATTTTTATAACAACAATATAATTTTGAAAAACTAGGTATAGACATGAACTACAAAATGTTAACTCGCCTTGCTCTGGCGAGTAGTCCTCTTCGGCGTTTCCGAACCTGCCGTCTGGATTTTATACATTTATTAGCAGAAGTTAACACTAATAAATATGCATATGTGGCTAGCCTCGCCTTTATTTAGCTCTACCCCTGGTGATCCACATCTTCTCCCGTGGAACTAGGCCTTTGGGGTAAACAACTTTAAAATTAAGGTGTTGTTGCACATATATGAAATTAAACACAAAGAAAAGTCTCCATTGCTTTATAGTAATTACACTCTTTGTGTGAGTACGTCTCTAGTTATTTTTTCCATGGTTTTAAGAAAACAAATTAATGTTATGTATAGATCTAGATGGGGTGGTGTGGAGATGGATCATACCTCCACCCAATCCAACTGACCTCTTAGTTCCCACCATACCTCGACCTCACCAGTTATTGGGGACAACTCTGAGGGCTCGTTTGCGAGACCACATCCCCGCCAGGATCCCAGCCTGTTCCCGGGGTGGAGATCTGCGCGGAAATTTCTTCCTAGGGATAAATTGCGATGCATTTTGGATGCGCATCAATCCTGGGATGTTTCGCCCCTCCCCCACCCGATCCACAGGGAAGTCGCCCCTTCCAACGAACTCATGGATTTTCTCTCCTCCCTCTCTCTTGCTCATTCGCTCGATCTATCCTAGTCCCCCGACGCCTCCAAAACCCTAGTGCCGCCTTGCCCCTTCGTGTTGGTCTCGACCTTTACCTGGCCAAGCCTCCAGACATCCGCCGCCTCCTTCTCTGCTCCCTACTGCAGCCTTTGGTTGCCGCCATGTCATGGAGAAGCCTGAGGCCGATGTGGCCGTCACCGTAGCCAAGTGCAGCGCCGTCCCTGGGCCAGAGCATATTCGGAGCTGCATGCCGCTGTTGTCCAGATCCGTGCGCCGCCGATGCCGTCCATGCTGGCTCGCCTGCCGCTGAGTTTGAGTTTCTCATACCACTAATCTATTGCTGATGTTACTTATTTTTCGTAGTTTCCGTAGGATTATCATACTACTAATCTATTGTTGATGTTACTTATTGCTCTGCTTCATGATACTACTGTTGCGCTCTAGCTTGATGTGTACCAGTATTGATGCTTATTGCTCTAGCTAGCTGGATGTGTACTAGTATTAATAATCAAATAATTGAAAGTCTCCTGATGTTATTATCTAGTTTTGCCATTAATTTATTGTTGCTCTTGTCCTAAAAGGAGATCAACCCGCTTCCATTTCTTATGTATTTTTTTGAGCTTTATCTGCAGCTGTACAACATATATGCTTCCTTAACTTCATAGAAATTTTTTTTCATGTGTGTGAATGACAGGTGTATCGAGATATACTGGATCTGTGTCCGCCTGTGAAATGCTAATCACTAGGAACTTATGCTAGTTAGTGCTTTGGATTTATGAATCACAACTCAGAAGACTAGAAGCCTTAGTTCACATTTTAGTGAAAAGGAAGAAGAAATATTGTTTGGTTCCCTTGCATTTAGCTGAAGCCATGGTTAGCATTGTAGATGGATTTAACAACAGTTTTCTTAATCAAGCAGATGGAGCCTTACTAATTGCATTGAAATTGCATGTAGAATAAATTGGATAAAGCTCACAAATTTTTAATGTTTCTATGATAACTAGCTTCTTAACTTAATTCACAGCCATAGTATCTTTGTACATCAGCTACTCAATGCTTGGGTTTGCTTGTTTGGTGCAGAAAGAAATTGCCACCATCAGATAATCTACATTTGTTTGTGCGGATAATGTATTTGGGGACTTCCGGGTTGCTAGGTGAATCATGTATCTTGGGCATAAAGCATTGATTACAGGGGGCTTCATGTGTTCACATGTTCCTTTTTTGACACAAGTGTTTACATGTTTTAATTCCCCTTTGTGAGAGATACCTTGGTATGGCCATTGAGGCTAATGATGTTTTGCATAGTGATGCATGTAAATTTGAAATTTCAAGTTTTATTATGTGTATTTTTTTGGTGAAGATTGTATATGCATTATAGTACATCGCATTGTTAATATTGCAATAGCTGTGTTGTTGCTATAACTTGCTTGCTATGTTTATGAATTATGAAATTTGGACTTATTCTCTTAATTTTTCCTTTGTTCTATGATTTCTCTTTATTTTCTTCTTTTCTTGAATTTTATGATGTCATTTAATTTTATGTTTTTTAATTTCTAATTTTCCCTAAATTTTATGGTTTGTTGTTCTTAATACTGATTTTTTGAATTTTTTGGTGAAGTTGTTCACGGTTTTTTTTTTCAAATAGAGGCTGCCCTATGTAGGCTGGATCGACAGGAGCGTGCATGGCCACGCGTGGCAGGGGGTAGGGGGATTCCCTAGGTTTAGAAAGTCCCATAAAATCCCCTCCTGGGATTCTCAACCCTGGGTATTCTTCCAGTTGCAGCCAAACAAGCCCTGAATGGGCACATAACCCCAACCCATATCGGTGGTGCCTGACATGGTCTGACCCGACTAAGAAGGAACCATGCAAAGAGGCTATGGCGGTCATCGCCCATTGACACGCGTGGAGGAGTCAAAACCTTAAGGATAGACATGTGACGAGGAGGTCAATATTTTAAGTGGCTACGTAGAGGAGTTTGAAGTCGAGGATGGTAAAGAGCCGAGGAGTCAAGGGAGATACCCAACTTGGTTGAGTCAGATTTATACCTATACACATGTAATCATATCTTCTTGAAAACAAAACAAGACAATAATTTGCTAGCCATCATTAAGAAATCGATGTGTGGGGGACTGGAGAGCAATTTTGAATGACCATTTTGTTCAATTTTTCTTTTGCGTATGGATGTTGTACAACTTAATTAACAAATATTGTTCATAGCGGTTTTCTTTAAAATAAGGAAAAAGTGCCAGTTTAGTCACTCAACTTTCACGTTTTCGTCAAATTCGTCCCTGAAGTCCAAAACCAGTTTTGGCACGTCCCCGATCTTTCAAAACCGTGCTGATTTGGTCCTTTGACCGGTCAAACCTAGATTTGAGAGCGGTTTTAGCTGATGTGGCGCTCTTATATTGCTCGGATGAATTTGGGTTGAACATGAAAGTTGTAGATAATGTCGAGATGCATCTTTTTCATGTAGACAAGTTTTTCATTTGAGCAATGTATGAATTTATAAAAAATAATTTTGTCGCTGCCTGCTTTCGGGCCGACGGCACCGTCCTCGGTAATTCGTCATTTTCGAGGTCTTATGTTGCTCTGATGAATTTGAGTTGAACACGAAAGTTGTAGATAATTTCGAGGCTCATCTTTTTCATGTAGACAACCTTTTCATTTGAGCAATTAATGAATTTATAAAAAATATTTTTGTCACACCGTCTTCAGTAATTCGCCATTTTCGAAGTCTTATGTTGCTTGGATGAATTTGGGTTGAACATGAAAGTTGAAGATAATGTCGAGACGCATCTTTTTAATGTTGACAAGTTTTTCATTTAAACAATGTATGAGTGCCACATCAGCTAAAACCGTCCCCTAATCCGGGTTTGACCTGTCAAGGACCAAATCCGCACGGTTTTGAAGGATCGGGGACGTGCCAAAACTGGTTTTGGATTTCAGGGATGAATTTGGAGAAAATGTGAAAGTTGAGGGACCAAATTGGCACTTTTTCCTAAAAATAATTACAAGGAAATAAACTAGGAAAAAATATAGGAGAAGATCAGGCCAGCTTATGCCAGGCTATATTTAGCATTCATCGGATTTGATCAGAAAATGTTTTTTTGCTTAACATTTTAACGGCTTAACTGCTTAATGACTTATCTAGGTTTGAAAAAACATATGATTTGAGTTTTTTTGTGTCTGTCTTTTTTGCTGTCTCGAAGGTGGGTCCTAACGTTTTAAAAAACTAGTCAAATAAAATGGATTCAAGTCTCGAAACTATCTCGAGAAGCTCTCAAAATTGAGTCATTCCATGTGTTCGGCCGTTGAGATCAACCCGACAGAACTCGAACCGCAGAACAAGAAGAGAGCAAGAAAACACTATGCTAGAAGGAATTGTCATATCAAATGTTTACTGTTTAGTACTTTTAAATTTTCTTGGGCCAAAATAGGGCCATCCCGGTTTGGTCAGCTTCGTACAGTAACCGGCCCGGCCTGTTTTAGCCAGGTGTGAGAGAGCACCTTCCCTCACCGAAGCGGAAGTCCATTCCCCGGAGTAACGCCGCGGCGCCTTCCCTTTCTGCTCTCCAGTCTCCACCACCAAACCCTAGCGGCGAGCCATGGCCCGCAAGCGCCGCGCGCCGCCGCCGCAGCCGCCGCCACCGCCGCCGCCGGAGGAGGAGTCCTCGGAGGAGGATAGTTCCTCGGAGGAGGAAGCGCGAGCTACCCCAGCAGCCCAAAAGCCTCCAGAAAACCCTAAACCTCCTTCCGCGGAGGCCAACGACGCCGACTCCGGCTCGTCGGAGGGAAGCGACGAGGAGTCCTCCGACTCGGAAGTTGACGCCCAAGCTTTCCAGCTGCGCCAGGTTGCCCCCTCCGCTAGCCAGCCGCCGCCTCCGTCCCCCAAGTCCGAATCCGACGCCGATGAGGACGAGGATCACGGTGGCTCGTCGGAGTCGGAGCCCGAGAAGCCGGAGACTATCTTGAAGAAGCCGGCGAAGAAGGCCAAGGCTGAGGTGGATAAGAGCCCGGCGTTTGAGACCACCTTGCATGGTAAGGCCAAGAAGGCCAAGGGGGAGGTGGAGAAAGCAGCGCCTGAGTCCACTCCGCTCAGCAAGGTGAAGAAGGCTAAGGCTGGGTTGGTGAAGGAGGCCCCTGAGTCCACACTGTCCAGTAAGGCGAAGAAGGCCAGGGTGAAGCCAGAAAAAGCGGCGCCTGATATCTCGCCCACTAGCAAGTCTGATAAACCCATCCGGTGGAAGGTTGAGGATGAGATCAAGATCCTTGAGGCCCTTGCCGAGCACATCAAGAGTCATGGAGTGTACCCAAAGACGGACGCCCTTCTCGCTGCTGTTGGGGATGGCCTTGACAGGGAGAACTGCTCGTATTCGGAAATGTATGAGAAGGTTCGGAGGCTCAAGCTGCGGTATGAGAGTGCTGCCAAGAAAGTGGCAAGCACAGGTGCCTTGCCAGACAATGATGCTGATCTTCGAATGTACAAGCTATCAGAGGAAATCTGGGGGGAGAACTCAAAAGAAGTTGCTGCTGCCACCAAATCTCAAAAGGATGGTGCTCCATCAAAGAGTAAGAAGGGGCAAACTACCACCAATGAAAATGGTACTACTCTGACTGGTAGTAAGGCGGAGCAGACCACCAAAGAGAAAATAGCTGGAGATGCAAAGAACAAGTCATCAAAGGTGTCTGCCACAACTACTCCATCTAAGAGTAAGAAGCTGGGGAATCACAAAGAGAAATTGGATGAAGATGTAAAGATTGGTACATCAAAGGAGACGACCATTACTACATCTCACAATGACAGCACCTTGATTAGGACTAAGAAGGGGGAGACTTGCAACGAGAAAATGGGTGGACATGCTGATAATGTCATGCCAAAGGAGGCTACAACTGCCACTCAAAATGGTGGCATTGTGACTAAGAATAAGAAAGGGGAGACTCAGGAGGAAACAGGCGCAGATGCTAATGCGCAAGGCCTGCGCAGGAGGTTTAATGAGTTGCAGAACTTGTATCCTAACCTTGCTTCATATGTGGAGCAGATTGAGGCCAAACATCCATGTGGGAAGACACTGAAGAGAGCTTTTGAGTTAATAGGTGATGAAAAGGCTTGCACTCTGGAATCCAAGATCAAGAAGCAAAGAGTTGCAGATGTGAAGACACTGCTCCTTCAGGCTGACACAAATAAGGAGGTGGCTAATATATTGATTGGATCACTGGACTAAACCATTGCCAGGCCTTTTATGTGGTATGCTGTCTTTTTACCTGCACTGTTATATTTTCCCTTGATATACTGAAAAATTGTTATAACTCAGGATGTGAAAGAGGGCATGTACCTCTTAACATTTGAAGTCTCTTCTAAATGTTTTTTGGGAAAAAATAAATCTACTTCTCTATGCTCTACAGTAGGTGAATTTTGAAGTGCATGCATTTGAAATTTGACTTATACTTGAAAAAAAGGTACAGCTAGATTAGGTGGTATATTTGAAATATAGCAAACTGCACATTACTGAGGAAGGAGTGAGTGGTTTCCCATTGGGAATTGACACATGGGGCATGAAATGAATGTTTCATCTCACTAATGTCTTCTCAATTGAAATATATCTTCACCTTATTCTAATACACAATTGTCGTCTACTTGCCTTACTTGATTATTGTTTGTGGTAAGCTCTACTGTATTCAGTATTCACACATGAATAATCTATTCTGGCCTTTGGGGTGATTTCCTTATGCAGTAATGGCACATAGCTCTTTTCCTTAAAGTATGGTAGAAGTAACATTACTGTTTTGTTTATTCGGATAAATTTTGTATTCTAATAGTCATGGTGTTATTTACTGTTGAACTGCTGTTTATTTTGTTTACTAATTTACAGTCTAGAGTTGTTGAGTTCTTAACATTTGAAGATATGTTCAATTCTCAAGCAACATTTGAAATTGATCAGTTCATTGCATTTTTGATATCTCTTGGTGGTCATGTTTTGGCTGGTTGCCCCATTAAGAATTACAAAAGTTGCGTACTTTTGTTTTTGTTGCAGTTGCTCAATAGTTCTGACAACCGTGGAAGTTCTTGTGCATCAGATTTGACATACGCATGAATACATGTTGAATCCCAAATAAAATTTGCATACTTAAATAAAAAATGTTGTTTTGGTTTGTGCACCATGCTGAATTGATGATCATAGTATTAGTTTTATCTGCTTTAAAAATGTACAAACTCAACTACTCAAGTTTATAGGCTATTGTGGTATGTCATGTGACTTTGGTCTACTACAATCTACATCACAGAGAGTCAGAGATATAGCCTTGGCATTTTATTGAACAAAATAATTGGAACTGCCCCAGATGTGCATGGTCATACACTTATATCTTTGATTTGTGTCTACCATGGGCAATACATTGACCCCTTTCAATAATATTTTTAATCTTTTTTATGAAACAAACACGCTTACTGGTATTTTTTCTTCACTTAATATCGATCACAGCATTTTATTTTATGATGTTTAATTGTGGATGTTTCTTACATTTCAGGTTTCAAGGGATGATGGATGTGGAACAGAGTGATGAGATGTGTTTGACTGCTTGCTGTATGTTGGTAGTTATTTAGCTGTTACCTTGTCGATGATTATTGGTAGGTAAGAAGGTTATGCACTTTTTGGGTTATTGCCTGGGCTCGTGATTGTATGTCTGTATGCTTTACACCGGTACCTGTGATAACGTTTGTTTCTTGAAGAGATCAGGTTGCTGTCTGGTTCGGTCGTTTTGGACGCAGAGATGACGAAATTACAACAGTTTATTTGGTTAGTGTTGCCTGTAATAATCACGCACGATGTAAAAAGATTCCGTCCCCATTCAATGCTCAGATGAGTGCTGCTCTTGGGATGCAGAACGGGGGGTTCTTGCGCTTGCGCATGGCATACAATGGAGTAATGCTGCTAGGGCATAGCGTCCTCGCCCAACCCCAAGACAAGTCTTCATGTGGTTTGTGAACTTTACATGCCCATTCATTCGAGGAGGAGTAAAATACAGAAGAAAAATAAAAATGACAACATAGTGCATAGGGTTGGCAAAAATACCTACGGGTCCAGGTACTCACGGATACTTGACCTGATGAGTTCGAGTCCAATCCTGAACCCATGTTGCATTGCCTCCCATCTCCCCTCATCTAACCCTAACTCCTCTCCTACCCACACGCCGCCTCTCTCCTCAGCCATCGCCCTACTCGACCTCCCATCAAGCGCCACCCCTCCTTCCTCCTCCCTCTCCATCCTAATCCCCCCGTGGCAACTTTTCATCGGCATCGCTCCCTCCTAGGCTTTTCACTCAGCATCGCGCCGCCTTCCTCCTCTTAGCACAGTGCGTAGGAGGCGGGCACGGCGGTGTGTGAGAGGAGATGGTTGCTGTGCTCGACATCGGGAGGCGTCGACGTCTCATGCGGGAGGCGGTGCACGGGATGCGAGAGCACGGCACGGCGGCCCTGCATCACAACACTCCTCCCCTACGAGGTCGTCCTCATCACCTGTCCTCTCTGCCTCTCTCTCAGGTTGGACCCGACGGGTACCCGTTCAGGTCTAGGTAGCCGCGCGGGTCCGGGTCTGGGTATAGGTTTAGACTCGAGAGTAACTTTGGGTCCGGATCCGAGTACATTGTTCGTGTCTCGGGTCCGGGTCTACGACAGCTGGTCCCGAAGGTACCCGACCCGATTGCCATCCCTAACGGCGCCAAGCACCACTGTGGCCCAATGCTACCAACCGTGCTAAGGCCAAACTACACCGCGACAAAGCTGAAACTCCACGAGAAAACACCACAATTGCCTATTGAAATCGACGAGAATAAAAACGACAACTGCACGACATAACAAGCTAATAAAAAGATCCAGCTGTTACCCACAACACGAGAGGACCTAGGATGACGCTTTCAACAAGGAAACGATGACAGGTCATCGCCGTCACCCGTACACAACTGTGCTTTCGCCCGGTGATGGAAAAAAACACCATCGACAATGCTGCCAAGGAGGGAACGACGTCGGAGGCGTTGCCACTGCTGGCCCAAAAAAGTTGGGCTAAGCTTTCGCCCAGCCTTCCCCATCTCAGTACTACACCGCAGGGGCACAAAGGGGTCGACGAGTAGAATGTAGCTCCCGGTCACCACCATGGAGAAGTGCCAACTGTCACCCTGCCCCCACCAGCCACCGTCTAGAGGCCACCAGATTGCCACCCATGCAACCACCTCGACGCCACTAGGTTCCCGCAAAGGAGGTGGGGGAGGGAACCTAACATGGGGAGGCACTGCACCTTGGCGTCAATGCCAATGGAAGTAAGGCGACCCAAAGCAGCACAACAGAAGTCTCAAAGCAGGAGAGATCACCACGTAGCCGGTCTAAACCACCGGTCGGAGGGACCACTGCCACCAACACCACGCCGACAAACGACCTCCTCGCCACCCAAACCATCAACGAAGCCACCAAGGAGCAGCACACACTGTCGACGGTTGGGATATCGGTCCCAAGTCAACTAAGGTTCTTGAGAAAGGGAGATAGGAGACAATGCCGAACAAAGCAAACAGCAATCAACGAGCAACAGGGAAACACCGTTTTTATCCTGGTTCAGGCCTCTCAAGGAGATAATAGCCCTACGTCCAGCCTTCTTTATATGATAAAGGGATTACAAGGAGAAAACTCAACGAGATGAACA
>SPJY01007910.1:246460-275473 GCA_005191435.1 Raddia distichophylla | reverse complement strand
GTAGGGGCTCGGTTTATGTAGTGTTGAACAACCAACCTACCGAGGGATAATCGGGCCGGGCTGACTACGAGACCGTAACGAACTCATATACATGCCAAATACATCCCGCGGTAGATAAGCTATACTCCAATTCTTGGAGATCACGACGTCTGCTCTAATCAGGAAAACCACGTCTGGGTCTTCACGTAGCCACCTAGGCCGCCACGCACCGTGCCGACCAGGATGCTGTTCGGCAGGATGCACATGGGCCTGATAAAGCCCTGTAGGGAGCAAAGCCCTAGGAGGCTGTTCGATTTGGCTGTCAAGGAGTGGGCCATGGCAATGGGCCGTGATTTTATCCCCGACAGAGGTGGTAGGATTAGATGGAAGCACTGCGGGATCTGTGGGACGTTGAGTGTAAACATGTATGATGGGTGGTTTAGAAGATGGAGGTGGCACAGGAGTAGTTGGTGACTCATGTGGAATAGTTGTTATGGAATCAAAAGAATCAGGAGCGAGTGTAAGATGTATGCATTTATGCAATCACTGGATGGAATAGGTAGAAGATGCAGAAACGACGTGGACTCGGAGGGATAAAATGAGGGTTGAGTAAAGGGGTTATAAAAGAAAGGACGATCCTCAAAAAAGGTCGCATCACAAGAAATATGTATGTAACGAAAAGAAGGATAATAACACACTCAGATTGTGTTGTTAACTTAGTCCACTCACGAGGTGCAAGCAAAACATATTACATACATAGAAAATCTCAAAGATGATCATAGTTAGGAGGAGTACCAAAAGTACTTCGCTGTGACATTTGCCAGATAGTTTGGATGATGGTTGTCTCTATTGATGAGATAGACCGCAATAGAAATAGCTTCGCCCCCCAAAAAAAAAAGGAACAAAAGAGGAAATCAACAGTGTTTGAGCGGGCTCTATGAGGTGACGATGTTTGCGTTCAGCAACACCATTCTGGGCATGAGCGCCATGACAAGAGAGACAAGCAAGAGTACCCTCAAATGTCAAAAACTAGCAAAACATATTAGACAACTACTCACCAGCAGAGTCAGAACGAAAAATTCTGACAGGAGTAGAAAACTAAGTGTGGACCATGTGAGCAAAAGACTAGTAAATAGAACACAATTGAGAGCGATGCTTCATGAAATAAATCCAAGTATAATGAGAATGATCATAAAAAAGGTACATAATATTTATGACCACCCATTGTAGCAAAAGGTGTAGGACCCCCATACATCTGAATGAATAAGATCAAAAGGTCTAACAAAATGAGAAACACTGGAGGAATAAGGAAATTGTATCTGTTTCCAAGCTTGTAACCTTTACAATGAAAGCTAGACTCCATAGATGTATGACATAAACAACCTGTTTTTATTAATGTGGACAAACGTGACCCACATAGATGACCAAGACGATGATGCCACTTAGTGAAGGAGGAAGTGGAGAATGAAGCAGCTGATGATACACGAGTGGTAGAAGCAACAGAAGAAGGAAGACATAAGGTGTCCAAAATGTAGAGGCTAGGAGCATCTTTATGGTGATGTCAAGTCCCAATCAGAACCCCGCTTTGACAATTCTGAATAAAATAAGATGAGCAATCAAATCCAACACAACAATTTTGATCGGTAACTTGACCTACTGATAGAAGATTCATGGGCAACCGAGGTACAAAAAAACATCGGGAACAAAAAAAAAAGAGAATTGCAAAGTGAACTCTCATGAGTGATATGACAACATGTACCATCAGCTGTTTGAATAGAAGCACCATCAGTGACTGGCTTGCAGGCAACTAGCTGGGACAGATCACATGTGACATGAAAAGAAGCGTCTGAATCAAGAACTCAAGACAGCGAAGGAGTAGTGACAGGTAAAGCAGCAATAATAGTGTCAGTACAGTAAATACCGGGGTACGAAGAGTCCGAAAGAAGACGAGGGTCCCACACGTCAGGCAGGCGATCAGGCCCCTGCGTGTGGGCGAGCGCCTCAGCGCGCTAGGCGAGGGCTCCTCAGCGCGCTAGGCGAGGGCCCCACACGTCAGGCGGGCGATCAGGCCCCTGCGTGTGGGCGAGCTCCTCAGCGCGCCAGGCGAGGGCCCCACACGTCAGGCGGGCGATCAGGCCCTAGCGTGTGGGCGAGCTCCTCAGCGCGCCAGGCGAGGGCCCCACGCGTCAGGCGGGCGGTCAGGCCTTAGCGCGTGGGCGAGCTCCTCAGCGCGCTCAGGACGAGCGCGCGAGGGCCCCTCACTGTTAGGTGGGGCCCGCGTGGCAGGGAGCGTCCCGAAGGGAGTCTTCCGGGCGAAGGCTCTCCCCTGCTGCGAAGGACAGGCACATTAAATGCGACATTACGCGCGGATGGACCGATGAAGAGATGATTACCGCCACAGTGACCTCTGCAGGTCTGATCAACTGTCACTGTGGCGCTACGGAATTGACCGGCAGAGAGAGAGTTTGCCATCATCAGGTTGGCCGCCCGCGTCAGAATGAGCAAGCTGGGTCCCACCCGTTCGTTCACCGGCGTCTTCACACGAGTCAGAGACCACTTGCGAGGCACGCGTGGGCGGCATCGCTCGGCACAGTAGCAGCACGTTTCGTCTCTCCTGTCTCGTCCCTTACGTCTCATTAGTGTACTAAGTGTACTGTACTACTAACCGCCTCAGCTCTCTCTCGGGCTGAGTCCGTCCCTCTCGGACGCGTCAGTCTCCCGGTGACTTTCGGAGGCGCCGACAACTTTCGTACAGAGATGCTCGAGTTCGAGGTGGCTGACTTCGACCGCCCGTACAACGCCATACTGGGTCACCCGGCGCTGACCAAGTTCATGGCGGCCTGCCACTATGCTTACATGGTGGTTAAGATCCCGAGGCCAACTGGCCCCATCATCGTGAAGGTGGACCGCCCGGAGGCGCTCCGCTGCGACAAGGACGCTCTCGCTTTGGCGGGGGCGATCGGCACCTAGAAGACTGAAGCCTCGACTCTGGGAGCTCCTCCGGCGAAGATCCGAGCTTCCCCCGGCTCGTCCGCGGAAGTTAAGACGGTCTCCCTGAGTGAGTCAGACCCGGCGAGGACCGTACAGGTGGGCGCTTCACTCGGCGCCAAATAGGAAGGCGCGCTCGTCTCCTTCTTCCAGTCTAACGCAGACGTGTTTGCTTGGAAACCGTCTGACATGACTGGGGTCCCCAGGAAAGTGATTGAGCATAAGTTGGCAACATTCCCCGGCGCGCGACCGGTCTTGCAAAAGGTCCGGAAGCAGTTGGTGGAGCGCTAGGCCGTTATCGGCCAGAAGGTGGACAAGCTTTTGAGGGCAGGGGTTGTTCGGAACGTCGCCCACCCCAGGTGGCTCGCGAACCCCGTCCTCGTCAAGAAATCCAACGGGCGGTGGAGGATGTGCGTCGACTTCACCGACCTCAACAAGGCGTGCCCGAAGGATCCGTACCCGCTACCCCGCATCGACCTCATCGTTGACTCCACGGCGGGGTGCGAACAGTTGTGCTTTCTGGATGCGTACTCTGGGTACCACCAGATTAGCATGGCAGAAGAAGACGAAGACAAGACTGCCTTTGTGACTCCTATGGGCGTCTACTGCTACTCAAGGATGGCGTTCGGCTTGAAGAATGCAAGCCCAACATATCAGAGGGCCATGCATATCGCTCACCGCCCCCAGATCGGGCGGAACCTGGAGGTGTCCGTCGACGACCTGGTGGTGAAATCCAAGAAGGCGGAGAAGTTGATCGGCGACTTGGAGGAAACTTTCGCCAACCTGAGGAAGTACTGCATCAAGCTCAACCCTGAGAAGTGTGTGTTCGCCGTTCCGTCGGGCAAGCTGTTGGGTTTCCTTGTCTCCCAGAAGGGGATTGAGGCGAACCCCGACAAGATCGCTGCAATCGAAAATATGAAGCCCCCGACGCGACTTCGGCAGATGCAGTGTTTAGTGGGCTGCTTGACTTCCCTGCGCCGCTTTATAGCTCGCCTAGGGGATAAGAGTCTCCCCCTGTTCAAGCTCCTGAAGAAGACCAATCAATTTGAGTGGACCACGGAGACGCAGGAGGTGTTTGATAGTTTGAAGAAGTACCTCACTTCTCCACCAGTGCTGGTCGCCCCGGATCCGGGCGAGCCGCTGATCCTCTATGTCGCGGCGAACCCGGAGGTGGTCAGCGCGGTGTTGGTGGCGGACTCCGGCCTCCTTCCTGCGTTAGTTTGATAAGATTCGACGGCGCTTCTTATGGGCAGGAAACGGCATTCTTAGTGGTGGGAAATGCAAAGTTAACTGGCCCAAGGTATGTTCGCCAAAGGAAGTAGGAGGTCTAGGCTTGCCAGACTTGGGTCGTGCAGGGCGTGCCTTGCGACTCCGTTGGCTTTGGCTACAATGGCACTGAGAGGGAAGCGATTGGGAAGGGGTGCATCCGCCCTGTGATGCATCAGATTTAGCGCTTTTCAATGCGTCCATTAAAGTGCGCCTAGGAAACGGGACTAAAGCGCGTTTCTGGACTACGCCTTGGGCGGGCCCAACGACTCTATGCTTGATTGCGCCGCGACTATTTCGTCAGGCGCAAAGGAAAAGTGTGTCGGTGGCAGATCCGATACGGGCAAACTCCTGGATGCAAGATTTAGGGCCGCTCATCAATGCTCAACTGGTTAAGGAATTTTTCGATTTATGGCGGGTACTACGGGACCATTCGCCTGACCTCACGGAAGACTAGGAAGATCGCATCATCTGGAGATGGTCATGCTCTGGTGAGTACACGGCACGTTCGGCGTACCACATACAATTCCAGGGCTCAACCGTATCGCTCTTCCCTAAGATGTTTTGGAAATCTAAGGCGCCGATGAAATGCAAGATTTTCAGCTGGCTCCTTGCACAACATCGGCTTTGGACGGCAGATCGCCTCCAGCGACGGGGTTGGCCTAATAACCACTTTTGCCCTCTTTGCAACGTTTCGATTGAGACCACGGCCCATTTGTTTCTAGGGTGTCAGTTCTCTAGATCCTTTTGGATCGCCGTCGGGGGTTTGTCTGCTTGCCAGGCGTTGGTTCCGTCCGCATGGGCGCAGACGTCCTCAATTAGTCAGTGGTGGGCGGACCGTCTTGCCCACTTTCCCAAAGACATGGCAAAGCGAGCGGGATCAACCATCATGCTGACGCTTTGGATGATTTGGTGCGAACGCAACAGGCGCCTGTTCGAAGGACGTGCACAGCAGCTTCATCAACTTCTCGCGAACAGGATTGCGGAATGCCAATTGTGGTTGGCGGCTGGGATGGCTGCCCTACTTAGTGAGTAATCAGTTTGTATGGTTCGCCTAGCTCGGCAGGGTGTGTGTGCCGGGCCGGTGTCAGTGTGTGCCGGGTCTACCTCCAGGCTCTCTTCTGTATTATGTAAGTTTCACTCTCCTTTAATGAAAATGTCAGCGTAAGCTGACCTTCAAAAAAAAAGTTATATTGGTACGTGCACTTGTGTTGATCAAGCCAGTGAACTTATTATTTTGCATTGTAATCTGATAAGTGCACTAATGGTAAGTGTGCATCATCTGCATAGCCTGAATCAAGGAAATGGTCATATAACTAGTCCAAAGGTCCATGAGCCAGGTCAATGAGCAAGCTATATGACCATGCCCCGTGATCTTAAGACCTACGGGATTAGGCACTCCACAAAAGTGGAGTATTTTATGTTGGACCTCATATGAAAAAGGACGAGGGGAGGTGGGCCATTGACGGGTGGACACTTGATATGCCGGTATAAGCACAAAGAAGAAACACATTCATCATGGCAATGCATTGCTATGACATGGATCATTGGCTATAATTAAAAGTTGGGTGCAAAAGACTAGATGTGGAGATTTGTTATTCCTAGTATGTTTAAATATGTGCTTGCTGGGTCCTTCACTCACTCTTGATTTCTCTATTTTGTTTAGGTATCCCTCGACTGTGACGCAAGAGCCGAGGTGGGTAGCATCACTCACAAACACGTGCACCAACCTCACTGAACTAGCTGTACTTACCTAACCTAGAATAAATAAGCAATTGGTTTTAATCGTTATTCACATGTTGTATAACCATGTGTACTTGAGTTAATACCGTGATTGTGCTACCCTCTTAGGGAGTTAGTAGCATTTTGGGCTTATAGTAAGCCAAAGTGTTGCAAAGGGTGCCAGTGAAATCAATACGCGTGATCGTAGGGGATCACATTGCGGTTATACTGAGTCTATACTCTACCGGTAAGCTTCATTCAGTTAGGTAGTACCATCGTACCATAAAACATTTTTTGACAAAACAAATAACTTTTATTACTCAATAATAGAAGTACAGACAAACTAAACTAGAAGCTAATGAGTCCCAAACTCCTAGTGGTAACAACCATCAACTCAAGAAAAATTACAAATAATATGGTCTTGCAATATGCTATCCTTGAGAAATCTTGTGTAGCACACGCATAACCTTGTCCTTTGTTTTGTAAGAGAGCATTACAAGGAATTTAAATACTGGTATCAGAGGTATGCTTCCTAAAAGGCAGGAAAAACATGACAATTCGACATACGCTTTTCCACCAGCCTGCTAACGAACTACAAGATAAAATATAGAATTCATGCATCGACCAGTTCTTGACGCATCCAACTTATAAAACTATCAGAAAACATAAAAAAAACTCTGCTTGTCTTCCTTATAGGGATCCGACTAATGGTTGAGGTCATGATGATCCTCTAGTGAGTATATGTGATCTACGTTGCTGCAACATCGCCACTATCAGATCCAACAACGAGGATCTGATCTCTCATGGCTCACTCTACTAGACATCGCTATTGTAACCCGCCGAAGAGCAATTGTCAAAATAAACTAACGTTGTCGCTTGGTCTAGCCCCCGCCAATGGGAGAAAGACCTCGGTTCCAACCCTGAAATCACTACTATTACTAATTCCACCCATCACAGATCCGTCGCCGCCTCAACCACTGACCGACTCTAGAGGATGCTTTTGCAAAGAGAACGATGGATAGATCTATGACTGAGACTGGATCGCTACCTCTTATTTCTTCTTGCGTCGTCTCTCGAAAAACCCTAGTTTCGTTAAGAGTGTTCTCCTGATGATAGCCCCACACATGATCATTAGTCGCTTAGCTTTCACATAGACATAAGATAGAAAACTTTCTAAAATACCAGCATGTAAAAGTAAAAAAGTTTTCCAAAGAAATAGATTATCAAATTCATTTGATATAGCTTATTTTGGCTGCTCTAGGCCTTTTCTACAGTATAAAGAATCCTAGGCTGTCGAAACTCAGAATCAAATAAAAGCACACATTTACAATTTTTCATAGCTTTCAAAGTCTAGCCATTAACATTTAACTTATTTTGGTTGATTCGATTGCCTTTAATACTTCCATGGGAAAACAATCACGGGCAACATGAGCACCGCGCGCTGTGGAATGCTGATCTGTAAATCCACCAGTTCATTCGACCAAACCGTCCACTGTCCAATCGACTGATCGTGGCCGTTGCAGGCGCACGCGCGAAGCCGTGCCACAATAATATGATTCCAATAATAAGCATACAAAACTACGTACGCACGCGGAGCTCGTTAGGAACACAGGACTTCATGACAATTCCAGAGGAAACTACACAGCTCCAGCAGTAAAAACCCGGACGAGGATCGAACACCGGCTAAAACGATACAAACTGACGTACCATAGTACTCCTCTTTTTTTTTTTACTTTTGAACACATTTTTAACCATTGATCTTATTAAAAAATGTAAATATCATTTATTTTGTTGTGATTTGTTTTATCAATAACGTTATATTAAGCATTTTTTTTTTTCATATTTGCACTAAATTTTTTAATAAGACGAATGGTCGAAAACGTGCACAAAAGTTTAAAACGTCAAAAAAAACCCAGAGGGAGTATCTACTATTGAATACCGTTCCCTAGACAGTTCTGTCTTCCCCCCTCCTCTCCCTTTTTCATATTCTTTGGTGTGCTCTGTGCATCTCCATCATCATCCTCGCCACCTTCAACCAATACACACATTTAGCGGTGTCCTCACTGTCTCGCCGCCCTTTGTTCTCCTCTTGCCACCACCATCATCTCCTTCTACCTTAACTTCTACTATCTAAGTTGATCCCCTATCCAACTTTGTCAACCGCTCTCCTTCATGCATACATACCCACATCACAAGATCTAATTACATAGTCAAAGGCCATCGTTTTTAAGCCTGAGATGAAATTCTGAAAGGTGAGACACTGTGCTCGCCAGTGATCCTGCTACTTGAGAGGTCCTCGGTACATGTAATGTCTATAGGTATGTTTGGTTGTTGGTCTTCTCAGCCTGGCTCATATGAGCCAATCAGGGCGGTGGAAGCCTGACTAAACTTTTTTTAGATAGTGGAAAGTGTTTCAGTCTCTACATCATGGATGTATTCAGCCTAATACAAATAGCATAAAATTTGGGCTAAGACTGTCTTACATCAAAAGAAAACAAAACATGTCAATATTATGGCATTTAACACAGTCTTCAACTACTTGTCCACTCAGGTAGAGAAATGGGCGAAAGTAGAAAGGAGCTCGCCTCCGCCTAGATCTTGTTATCCCTTTTAGTATTGGTGACCTCTGGATCACTGCCAGTTTGGGGGAGGTGCGAATCTGGGCATGGGATATATAGACATAGTTCTAATAGTAGTATTAGGGTTGGTAATAAGAGATTATCGGTGTTGGGCGGGCTATGACAGCATCGAGGTTTGGCTTTAGTGTGCTGTTGTCGGTGTTAGTTGGCACTTCGTCCTCACTTCTTAGTCCTAGAAGCTCTCGCATTAGGCCCTATGTTGTCTTCCTCCTCTCTCTTCTGCTTCAACATAGGGATGGAAGGCGACGGTGGCTAGGAAAAAGGTAGACTCACTATGGTGTGGTGAAGTTCTTCTTGAAGGAATAAATAAGATCGAGGTTGGTTGGAAAGAAACTCCAACCCTAGTGTCTTTGGTGTCGATGACAGCGGGTGGCGATAGTAGTTCTACAGGTTCATCTTCCTCTTTGTGGCTTGCGATAGATTTTTCTTCCTTGATTACTCTCGGTGTTGGCCTTTCGATTCGTTACCTTCCTTGGTTTTAGCTTGAGGAGAAGGCCCCATAGTTGTTGTCGTGTTTGGTCTCTTGTCCATGGCATCGACGTAAGGAGAGGGACAAGCTCCTTCCTGTGTTTAAGTGTTCATAACCTCTGGGAACGTTTTTGTAATTTTGTGCTTTAATAGGGCATGGTTGTAATTTGGATGTTGCTTTTGAGATGAAATGGTATCTCGTCCTAAAAAAAACTGAAATATGAATAGTTCATTTAAACATCACCGATACAATTTAAAAATTGTCATCCAAATTCGATAAAGTAGGACATAGCCACAACCTCACTTAAATGGCACACAACGAGAATTGTATCTTTTGTGAGCTAGTGCAGACAGGGTGAGTTTGATTGCATGAATCGTTTGAGCCCAGATGGTACATGTGCATGTTTGGTTTGCATGGATGTGAGCAAAACTAAGCCATTACCATTTCATGGAACATGTTGTAGGCGTCACATACTCATGCCCTAGGATGTCCCGAGTGTGAAGGCCGCACTCCAAGGACTCCGCCCACCTAGATGTAGTCACTTCGAGCTTCCTCCACCTTGGATCCACTCTCCTCGATCAACTTTTTGTTCAAATATGGTTGCCATGAGCTCGTCATTGATTTAGAGAGGTTACCACCAGCTGTGTTCTCGGCCACTCTATCGTCATTTGTTATAATTGAATATGGGCAACCCAACCTAAACCTTTTTGAGCAAAGGGGTAGGAGAGCTGCCTTGCATTGATCAAAAGCGGGAAGAGTACAGAGGGTACAGTGTGGGGGGAGATGAGGGCCCCTCCCCCTAAGGGCCAGATCGAGAACTAATTTATTACAAAATGCGCTCCTGCGGCCAACCAGAGGCGTAGGTCATCTAATAGAATAAGGAAGAAATTCCGCCTAGGGCGTTTGACATGACAAAAAATTCTGTTGTTCCTTTCGAGCCAAATGTGCCAAATGGTGGCAGAGATGACTGAGAGGACACCTCGAGAGGGAAGATGTTGGAGGATGTCCTCGGCCCACTACGTTTGAAGCTGTTGTTGCAAGACCAGCCCATCGGGTCAATTTGTGGCGCGTTGAGGAGGGCCACCAAACAAGCCCAAACGAAAGAACTAAAATTGCACTGGAGGAAAAGGTGCTCCGGGATTTTGTAGGTTACGCCTGCAAAGAGGGCAAAAATAGTCGTTTGGGAGCTGTCGACGAAGCAGGGCGTCGGCTGTCATGACCCGCTGATGAAGCAACAGCTAGAGGAAAAATTTGCACTTCGAAGGGACCCAAAGTCTCCAGACCGTTTGGAAGGCGGGCATGGCGACATGGCCTTAAAATTGTAGCAGGTAGGCCGACTTGATGGAGAAATTTCCATCCACGGTGAGCCGCCAAATGAGTTGATCAGGCTCATTCGGGCAAAGAGTAACTTGAGTAATTTTCCTCAAGAGATCGACCAGTTGTGGGACCAAATGATAGGTTAGGTTGCGGCTGAGGTCCGTAACCCAATTGTTGTTCGTGATGGCGTTGAGCACCATTCTGTTCCTCCTGAAAGAAGCATTGAAAAGCGCCGGTGCAATCTGCTTAGGGGCGCAACCTGTGAGCCAATGGTCCTCCCAAAAGGAGAGGGTTGTGTCGCTGCGCAGGATGGCTAAGGAGCTAGCCCTAAACAGGGTGGAGTCAACCTCAGGAGCGACGAGCGGGAGGACTGCCCAAGCTGGGTTGGTGGCGGCTTGGAAAGCCAAAGCCATCGAAGCCTGAGGGCCCGTGCGAAGCGGGAGAGGTCAAGGATCCCAAGGCCTCCAAGCGATGTCGGGGAGCAGACCGTGCTCCAGTTTACCTTGCCCCCGCCAGAGGCAGAGTCGGATCCATTCGAAAGCCATGCACGTCTGATTGAGTCTATTTTCTTCATCACAGACGATGGCGGTTTGACAATCGACAGGACGTAAGTTGGGAGCGCTGAAAGAACAACCTTGAGTAAGGTGAGACGACCACCTTTGGACATGAGTGCTCCCCTCCAGCCGGCTAGTCTAGAGGAGATTTTGTCGATTAGCGGCTGAAAATGGACATGGCGAAGCCTCCTGACGGAAAGCGGGATCCCTAGGTACTTGATAGGGAAAGCGGCTCTTTCGGCGGGGAGGTCCTGTAGGATGAGGTCGAGGTCAATCCCCCCGCACCTGATCGGTACGACCTGACTTTTGGAGAAATTGGTGCGGAGGCCTGAAATAGACCCGAATTCCTAGAGGATGGCGGCTAGGGAGGAGACATCCCCCTTGGACGGGCATAGAAAAATTGCCGCGTCATCAGCATAAAGAGATATTCTAGTGGTTTGGGAACCTCTGACTGGTGATAGAGCACTTGCTTCAGTAGCTTTGTGAAGCAGAGCAATGAGTGGCTCGATGGCAATGTTAAAGAGCAGGGGGGAGAGGGAATCACCCTGACGGAGGCCCCTGCAATGATATATGGTGTCGATGAGTTGTCCATTCAGGAGCACCCTGGAGGAAGAGGTGGCAAGCGATAGGGAGATCCAGTCGCGCCAGCGTGCCCCAAAACCGTGGGCCCGAAGGTTGTCCAAGAGGTAAGGCCAAGACACAGAGTCGAAAGCCTTCTCAAGATCAAGCTTGAGAAGAAGAGCCGGTGTATTCGATCGGTGGAGGGATTTGGCTTTTGCTCTGAACGAGGAGGAAATTTTCTTGGATATGTCTGGCCTAATTTTTCTAAGCCTGGATGGGCCGGGCTTAACCAATCATATTAGGCTCGGGTTTTGCATCGAGTCCTAGTTAAAAAAATCGAGCTAGGCTCAGCCATGTAGAAAGATAGTAACTTCAATGCAAATGTCTTTTTCGGTCTTTTTGACCAGGTTTGGATATAAGCATGGAAAAAGACCGAATTAGAATGTACTCAGGCATGACTCACGAGACCACCAGATTTTTTTAAGGGACCGTCTCCATGGCAGTCGCCTGCCTTCTTTTTTAACTGTCCAGGCGACTGCAATGCATGTGAACGGAGCAGGCAACTACCCATGTTTTGTTAGTTTTGCGTTGTGAAATTGCAGTTGCCTGTACGATAGAAGACAAGCCCAGTCGATTCTTTTGACTTTGCCTGTACGAGACAAGACAAAGCACAGTCTGCTTTTGTGTTGGGCTTTGATCCAGTATTTGGCTGTTTTGGGCTATGAATAAGACAAAGCCCACCCAATTCTATTCACTTTGGTTGTTAGTACAGTAGCTTTGCTGGGCCTTCTTTTTTTGTAGGACGTGAAAAAACATGGGCTATGGGCAATAACCTGAAAAAACATGGACGTGAAAAAACATGGGCTATGGGCTATGGGCTATAAACAAAATGAAATGATTTTTTATTTTCAATAACCTGAAAAGTTGTAGGACTCTGAAGAACTCTAATGTACTAGGCAAGACCGGCATCCTGTATTTTTTTTTTACAAAACATGTGTGTTTTACAAGTTTGTTAAAACTACAATAAGCATCAGTATGTAAAAACATAGGGAAAAAAGGATGACAAGGATGTAATGGATGAAAAAACAAGATAAAAAAAATAAATGTGTGACCCACTTACATTCATTTCTTCATGTACCACTTGTGCATAATTGTTAACCTGACCAAAAAAAACTTTGACAAAACACTAGTGCTATCTTCAGAGAAACAAGTCTGCTTGTTTTAAAAAAAAGTTAACATTTTACAAACAAACAATCAGCATTAATGAGAACAAGTTTGTGCCTCCCCCCTCTCACCTGCATTGCTTCATTTGGGGCTTGCACATAATTGTTAACTTGATCCAACAAATCTGAGAAGTTGCTTGTGCTATCTTGAGACAAACGGAGATGTTGTATTTTTTTGAAGAAAACAACGAATGAATTTACCAAAATATACAACAAATGTTTTCTGCTTTTATTTTCATACCGTAAAATTGTTGTACTCCTCAAGGTTATCTGAGAACACACTTGACTTTACTCCCAATGACACAACATACAAAACAAATTGTTATGATCTCCCTTTTGCTCCTATTGTTGGCATCAATGGTCATGGTGATAATTGTTTCTTTGGATTTGCATTTATCCAAGACGAGACAATTTCAACTTTTTCATGGCTTTTTCACTTTCCTTCTATGTATGTTAGACAAGCATCTGACATCAATCATTACTGACCAAGAATTGGCAATGAAAGCAGCAATAAAAGAGGTTTTTCCCAGAACAACACATAGGCATTGCTTATTTCATGTGATGAAAAAGCTAAAAGAAAAGGCAGTAAGGGTGTTGCAACTAAAGGATGGTTTGCATGAAGAATTGTTTGATGTTGTTAACAACTCTCTAACTGTGCAGGAATTTGAGAGTTCTTGGAAGGAAATAATGACAAGACATGATGTTGAGGATGTAAGATATTTTCAACAAATGTGGGAGGCTAAAGAAAACTTTGTACCTGTCTATTTCAAGTATAATTTTTTCCCATTTATACAAACAACATCTAGAAGTGAGGGTACTAATGCTATTTTTAAGAATAATATTGGGTCAACTTTTAGTGTGACAAGTTTTGTTCAAGAGTGTGAAAGGATATCTGATGGGTTTGCAGAAAATGAAAGGCAGCAGGACTATGTAACAAGGAATACAACTCCCCACCAATATTGGTCCGCATACTACTTTGAAAAACAAGCTGCAAACTTATATAACAGAAAAATATTTTATAAGTTCCAAGAGCAACTTCAGAACACAACAAAGTTTTATGTGGATGAAATTGGAAAGGACAGCATGTATGCAGTTTTTAAGTCTGAACGTCAAGCTTCTAATGATGTGATGCGAAGAACATATTTTGTTTCTATTGATAGGCATAAAAAAGAATTTGGATGCATATGTGAGAAGATGGCAAAAGATGGTATACTCTGTGCTCATATTCTGCGAGTTCTAATTCATCTGAATATTACAGATTTGCCTGAAAATTATTTTTTGGAGCGATGGAGACCAAAAAGTAAAAAGGAAACAGCTTTGTTTCTGGAAAAAGGTACAAGTCAATTATCTCTGGACCAAGGACAACTAAAGTTCAATATTCTTTCCAGAAAAATGATTATGGTCCCATCAAAAGCCTCAAAAGATGATCAAAAGTATACCTACGTAATGGGTGAGATGGCAAGGCTTGACCGTGAACTAGATGGAATGCCTAATTCTGTTATATCAACTGATGTTGTGCTAGAAGTGCATGGGGAAGATGAACAACAGAAGTTGCAAGATCCCACTAATGTTGTTCCAAAAGGAAGGCCTGCTACACTTCCGAGAAGAAAAACTTTGTTTGAACAAATATCAACAAAAAAAAAATTACTTGTAGTGCATGTGGAGGGCATGATCATAATGTTAGAACTTGCACGAATATTGAAAATGGAAAAAAACAATGCAAAGACAAAACAGGTAGGCTTTTTTTTTGGAAAGACTTACACAATGTATTCTGTTTTTAGTATATAAAAATAATACATGTGTTTTTTCATATGCAGACAAACAAAACATACACAATGATGGATCAGTGCGAGGAGCATGAGATGGTCACAACAAAAAAAGGGATTCAATCAGACAATTAATTTTTTTTGAAAACTATAGCTATGAAACAGGTAAACTGAAATGCAACATAAATAAATGTTCATTCTGTCACATTATTATTTCTGAAAAATTTAGATCAATTAACTTTCCCTTTTTTATTGAACAAGACGTTTAAAAAGAAAGGGTAATATGTTTGGAAGTTAAAAAAGCAAACTGTCCCCTACCCCTCTAAGTTAAAATAGTACATGTATGACATATGTGCACATAAAAAAATGCAGATATATGTTCATAAAATTTTGTGTTGTGTACAATTATAAAACATATGTGCATGGCTAAAAAAATAATGAAAAAATAAACGAGTGATCCATACTAATTATTTGCTTCACGAAAGTATCTGTCGTTTTATTTTTTCATGCATTATAATTATTTGCTTCTCTAAAATTACTCTTCTTTTTTCTGTATATGCAGTGAAACAAAAAAGACAGATGAAAAAAGCAGGGGAAAAAAGGAGGCCAGATTGATTTAGCCCAAAAAAATAGAAAATGAGTCAGGAATTAGCTAGAAAAAAATGAGAGGGGCCGAAAAATTTACATTATGTATTTTTTTTGCCATAACAAAGTACATGCTTCGATTGTGTGGGAACAGAGGAATGAAAAAGAACTTACATATTTATATTGATCTATTTTGGAACAAGTGATTTTTTTTCAATGCTACATTTATGCGTTCTGCCTTGTTTACTAAATGTATGCAGACGTTTAGTATATATGAGTGTATGTGTATGTGGGTGTATGTGTATGTCTCAGAAAAACATATATAAAAAAAATACAGAAATGACACAAAATGGAGCGTAATGTGTGTACCTGATGCTTGCTGAGGTTTGAGAAAACAAATAGCGCCCGCCCTCCTATCAGATTAGATGGAGCCTAACTTTCTCCTTGTATTTACTGCAAAATATGATGCACGGTCCCCTCCAGAAAAAATGGAGATGCTAATAAATTATTGTAGCCGGTATAATTACTTTTTGCATATCATAAAGGATGATTTCTGTTTTTCGGTGATGAACACGATAAGAAAAACAAAGAACGTACATAGAAAAACACACGGGTGATTGTTGCTAGTACGTGATGTATTGATCAAAAAGCTATATAGTTTGCACAAAAAACAAACATCCCTCCCTTCGTGCGCACAGTTTCTGCATACAGAACGACAGATATGTTCTACATCTAGTTATGTTTTTTCATAGAAATGGGTGCTGCAGTAAAAATGTTTTGTTTTCAAGTACTACAAAAAAATTCCGAGGAGCATAATTCCATTATGATGCATGTGTCATTCTTGTATGCCTGAAAAGAAAAGAAAAACATATCAAAACAAACTGTGTGGTATACAAAAGTTTGTGATCTAGTAGTTTTAAAAAGTTACAGTGCACTGGTATAATATTAATAAAAAGCATGAAGGAAAAAATACCAGTAGATAGCTTGTGCACAAGAAGCTTCATGTCGTTCATGTCATTGTGGGTGCAAAACATCATTTCATTTGCTAGCTGAATTCGAATGTTTGGCACATCGACATGAGAGAATATCTTGCTCAGTTGATCCCTAGGATTGTTCCATAATTCCATGAACTTCATGACGAATACGCCGCAGTCATGGCTGAAACAACACAAAAATCATATATACATACAAAAGCACAGTTAGAAAAAACGTGTTGATGATGGATGAAAAGCATGCATCATTTGGAAAAAAAAATATAAAAATCAAATAAAAGGCTGTGACTATATCTATATAAAAAAATAGAAGTTGTGCATATGATGAAAAATATAATTTATAATTTTTGAGATAATTCATCTCAAAATGCCACAATCATGCCTAAAACAACACAAATCATATATGCATATGAAAATCTGTTAGAAAAAAAATTCATACAAAAAATTGGAAAATTTCAAATGTATTAGTAAAAAAATTCGTGTTGACGATAGATGAAAAACATGTATGTATCATTTGAAAAAAAATGAAAAAGAAAAATAACTACATAGCTAAAAAAAAATCGTATTTGATGAGCTTCCTAATACAACTTACAGGTTTTGTTGTTTAGGCACTGTAGCGTACGTGTATTGAAATTGGGAGTAGTTAATCTTTTTGGGGACTTCTTCCTCCCAAAATTTAATGAAATTTGGAACCTACAACATATTAACAAAAAAAAATGTGTAAAAAAATCGCTTCCATAAAAAAAACAGTAGTAAGATTTCTCCCTTGAAAAGTAAAAATAATAATATTTTTTTAAAAAAAAACTCACCAATATTTCCCTTGTTATGTTGTGAAATTTAGAATCTGGGTCATATAATGAGTCCAAAAACACAAACATTTTGTCCTTCAAGTCAACAATAAAGAGGAACCAATGATGTTCAAACAATGCTGGGAAAAAAAGCTACAGAAAACATAAAGGCAGGTGTGATTTTGTTAGATGAAGTTTTTAATAAGGATGAAATTGCACAGACTATAGATATCAAACTGTACCAAATCGCTCAAGTGTACTTTTTTTGCTGAAGAGGCCCCATTAAAAATATCAGCAACTCTTTTCTTCAAATCATTTTTGTTAAGATCATTGGACCATTTTTGCAAAAAGTACTCCTGCAAAAATAGTAAAAAGGTAACATGTTAAAAGTATGTATAAAAAAATGATGTGACAAAAAAATAAATCTGAATGTTAAACATCTTGTTTCTCACAGAGCAAGTGTGGAAGAAGAAATGTTTGCTTGTATCCTTGGGATGTTGATCTCTAAACATCTTTCGACAAAAGCCATTCATTAGATAATTATCAACAACTCCCATTGGTTTTAATCCTTGACCTAATGACTTGAAACGAACAAGCACTTTGTTGATGTTAATTGCTGTTTTGCTGCAGGAAAAAAGAAAAATGCATAAAAAAATTTTCTATCTAGATTTTTTGGTCTGTAGATAATATAGACATATGAAAAGATATTAAAGATATGAAAACATATATAGTAAAAACTTACTATTCAAATTCTGTCGACCTAGACATTTGAATTATTTTGTTGTTGTACAAAACTTGCAAGGATGTTGTATGATGTCTTGGTATTATCTGTGAATATGGAGACTTATCATATTTGCTTGGTCTCCATAGTCTCCTTGGTCCATGAGGTGGGGTTTTGACACCGCTGCTGTTTCCAGATGCGGTTCCTTTTGCTAAATTCTCCACTGATGAAATTGCACAACTCTCACTCACGAAGGTAGTATTGCCCAGTTCTTTGGTGTCCACACTTCCCTTAGACGGATACATAAATGTTACCTTGGGACGAGGTCCCGATTGATATTCGACAATTTCTAATCCCTAAAAAAAATTTAAATTTCTAATCCCTAAAAAAAATTTAAAAATACCCCATAATGTCATGTTTTAAAAATACCCCATAATGTCATGTTTTCAATATGTTTGCTTTTTTATTACCTGATTTTCATCTTTCTTCTCTTCTACTTTTGATGCAATGGGAGTCCCCAAATTAACTGAGTCTTCTTGAATGTCAATCATTAGATCAAAGGACGGGATGTCGTCATACCATGCTTGACCTGTAAAAATAAGGATTGAAAAATAAAACAAAAATTGCGTTCCCTTTCTTCCGAAAAAAGAATTTCTATACAAAAACAACAAAGACATTATGAAAAAACCTGATGTGTCCATGATGGAGTCTTTCTTTGTCGATATATTTTCTTCATAGTTGGATTTGCATTTTGTTTGAGTTTTAGTTCCACTTTGATCTGGTGTGTGAAAATTTTTATTAATGCTACAAACATCATATCAAAAAAACACAAAAACTGAAACTTGTATATATGCTGTAAGGATAGCATACTGACCATGCTCTTCCATTATACATTGTTTTTCTGCTAAGCTCTCCTCTGCAAAAGTACGGTTGCATATTCTTTCCTTATTTGTTATATTCTGATGTTGAGTTATATATGCTGCATCATCTTCTACAACTGTAAAAAATAGTGTATATATGACACATGCACTTCATTTTTAAAAAAGATACATATGTACGTGTGTGTGTGAAAAAACAATAATGTTCTTGCCTTTTATATCTTTATTGTTTTCTTCATGTATTGCCTCCCCTTGTTGTAAAATATTTGTATCATTCAACAACAAGTGATCCAAACTTGCGCTTGGACACTATTTATTTGGATGATCAAAAAAGCACATATTAACATTTTTTGTGAGCCAAAAAAAATAATAATAGAAAAAATGAATACTAACCATGTTGACTAGGCTGAATGGTGACCCATCAGGTTGATTTTTTTTGGACCTAGTCCTTGTAGCAATTGAGTTATCGGATGAATTCCCCTGAGAAAGATTGATGCTTTTTCTTCTCTTCCTACTTACATTGCCTAAAGAACCTAAAAAACAAATATACCACAAAAATATATGGTGTGTAAAAAATGAAAAAGAAATAAATAGTACAGATTGGATGTGGTTAAACAAACTTGATCAGGAAAAAAACCTGATGCACACAAAATGGCTTCGTTGCATTCATCATCTGACTTTATCTTTAATGTGCCGTTTGAACCATATTCATCTTGCGTGTTTTGAACATTTTCTTGCGTGTCGTTTTTTTGAATGTCCATTGAAGCCCTTTTTTCTTCACCATTACTAGTGGACAAATTATTCCCCGGTTCTATGTTTCCCTCATTGTCATCGTCACACCTGATTCAGAAAATCAAAACAGTGTAAGTGTGCAGCAATATACAAAAAAAACGATAGCAGTAGTCGCGTTGTTCTGTTATTTTTTTAATATACGCATGGCCAACTGCTGGATGTAGCTGCGAACTACTCCCCATCCAAGAAAAAAATGTCTACAATGTACATGCATTTTGTGTGTAATAGACAAAAAAAATAAAAGAGAGCTTACTGTCCAATATTGTCTGTAGTTTGGTTAAAAGCTTTTTCTTTCTTGATGCATGATAATATCTCGATGATTGCTCCTTGCGTACAGTAGCTTGTGTTCAAATCTACTCTCCTTGCAAATTTGTCAAATATTCCAGTAATTTCAGTTTTCACCTGAAAAACAGGAAAGAGAATGTATGTGAAAACACTTTTTAGAGGGTCTTTAAAAAAAAGACCAACTCTGCAGCAGTCACCTATTTGATTTGAGTAGGTTCCTACAGTTGCCTGGTTGTCTTAAAAAACAGTAGATTTTTTAGTTTCATGCAAAAGTATAAATAAGGTGACAAAACAACATGGACTAATGACACACACTGGAAATTTTCAGGACAAAGTATTAAAAAATTTGCACAGTAAAGCAAGTTGAAAAAACATAAATTAGTAACTGAAAAAAACTTAAAAGACCAATTTGTTATATGTTGGGACTTGCTCGTTGTTGAGACACACATATAAAAATTAGAGAAACAAAATTTACAAATTTTTTTATACTGGCAGAGTGGCATCCATGCCCCTAGAAAAAGCACCAACTCTTAGCCACGGCGTAGCAGTAGATGACGGGCATCACAAAAACATTATGGCAGCAGTAGGCAGCCATTGTGTAGCATATGGCGACAACAGTGCGCATACAAAGTAGCGCGTAGTCAAACAATTAGGATGGACAAAAGGCGCAAGGAAAGGGATGCTTGTCTCAGATCAGGAAAAAATGCTACAAAAACAAGAATAAAAAAGTGAAAAATCATCTAGATATGTGACTGTGCTAGGTCGTTCTCTTTGGCAAAAAAAAATCAACCCCCCATCCCCCCAACTGCAGTCCCGCACATACATCTAAGAACCCAAAAAAAAAATCACAACCATAAATGGATTTGGTATTAATAAATGATACCTTAATTGGAAGGCTTTCCCCCACAGATTCATTAAGAGCGTCCCCAAAATTTGATTGAACAAACTTGCTTGAGCTTGAACTAACAATTCCATAACAAGTCTTCGCAAGTTTCTTCACCTAACAAAAATTTGTCGATTAATATATGGATTACAAAAAAAAAAACAAAATTAAAACCAATAAAAAAGGGGAAATAAAAATACTCACAGGGCGATTGCCGAAAACTTCTCCTCCAGCGCAATCAAGTGAGGAGTAGCTCTTGATCATATCACTGTGCCATATGGTTATCCTTGGGATTGTTGGTGGCACAACACGGGATCCAAAGTCCAAGAAATCCAGATAATACACCTGTTTATAAAAAAAGAAAAACAAATACATTGTTCTATAAAAAAAGAAAGTATTATACATGTTTTAAAAATGTCTGAAAAAAAAAACTTACAGCTAGGAAGTAAATGCATCCTCCCAGTGTGCAGTGCATCTGAGACTGTCGCTTTTCCTTGCGATATTTGTTTATTGAATAAAGCAACCAGTCGTACACATACTTTGACCAATCCAAGTGCTTTGTTTGATCAACATCAATCAAAGCCCCCACATATTTTGTGCTTGGGAATGCTGATGAATTGGGGCATAGGAAGGTGGACAAAGCTACAAGTAAAAAGCATCTAAACGTCTGTTCTTTTCTTAGACCAGGTTGTGCTAGCAGATTGCCAAAAAATCTGATGTTCTGCATGCTTGTTTGGTTGAAGAAACTTAGGAAAGTAGATTTCTCAACATCAGTAGCTTTGGTTATCTCTAAACCACCATAGGGGATGTCTAACACCAAGTGGATTGACTCAGGGCTGATGGGTATGCTTCTGTTTCCCACTACTATGTCTGAACAATTTATATCTATGTGATTGGCAAGCCACTGCACAAAAACTCTTGGAACACCAGAACCTTTGAAATGGAGCAATGATCCAAATTCATAACTCTTAATTATATCCCTATTTTCATTGCTCAGACCTTCAACTATGCTGTGAAAATAGGTCAAGCTGCAGCGGCTAGACGCTGTATTTCGATTCTTATATCTCATTGACTTGGGGCTCTGTTAAAACAAATAAAAATGAAAACAGGAGAAAGATAACTCAAAAACAATCGACGAAATTATTAAAAAATAAACAAGCATAAAATATATGAAAACAATACCTTTGTGGTTCTATTTTCATCATCATTTACAACTTGTTTTTTGCTGATCCGCCTGCAAATCTAAAAAAAACATACCGGGCGAAAACATTCATTTTCAATAAAACACACGATGTGTGGCTTGAAGAAAAAAGTGACAAAAAAGATGATAAATATTAATATAACAAAAAAGGAGGAGGAGTACCATCTCAGCAAATCTGTTGACTGCAGCATTATCTGATGTGTCAATTTTGTCACCTTTGAGATCCTAAACAAAAAAAGCAAGAAAAATAAGAAAAATATAGTTATTATGCTGGAAATGTCAGCTTCTTTACGATATGTGGCTTGAAAAAAGTAGCAAGAAAGATGATAAATATTAAATATAAAAAAGGAGGGAGTACCATCTCAGCAAATTTGTTGACAGCAGCATTATCTGATGTGTCAATTTTGTCACCTTTGAGATCCTAAACAAAAAAGCAAGAAAAATAAGAAAAAAATAGTCATTATGCTTGAAATGTCAGCTTCTTTGCATAAAAAAAGAGAAAGTAAAAACAAGTATATTGTAGGTAAAAGAGTAAAAAAATAACCTCTGCAGAAGAGTTATGTAATGAGAGATCGTCTTCATCTGATATGTTCTCAGCACTATAATCGCTTGCATTGCTTTCTGAAGAATCATTGATAGTTCGTTTGGCCTTCTTCTTCTTTCTCATTTTAACGAAATATTCTACAAAAACAAGCGTTGTCTCACAATTACATAAAACAAATATGGACTTGCAGTTAAAAACGAATGCTCCAACAGCCCCCCGTACCTTTGCATTCCAAACTGTCGTTACTATCATCATAATCTTGCTTCATGCTTTTCATCAGCCTCTTGTTTCTTGTCTTCATTGCTACAAAAAAGCACACAAAAAAAAATATTTTAACACTCACGTGCTTGTAGAGAAAAAGTAACAAACTGGTAGTGTATCTCCTTCCATTTTTTGGACAACCACCACCTACATCGCCATAAAAACACATCTAAAAGAATGAATAATCCCAAAAATTATATCTACCCCCCTAAGCCACAAAAAAAACATGTTGTCATCTCCCCCCCCCCACACACACACACAATATGGAAAGCTTGCATCTCCTCCACTCTCAAAAAACCCTTCATACCAAAAAGAACTTCCCCGCAACTACTGTCTGAAGCCATCGAAAAAAGAATATATAATATATTATGAATTAAAAAATGCAAAAATATATGCATAAAGATACCCAAAAAAATCACAATGACACTTAATAATTTGTTATATTAAAAAAAGTACATCAAAAAACAGAACAACAACCTCTGTAGCACCCCCTCGGTATATATACCCCAATGAATGCATCCACAAAAAACTTTGCCCAGATAGTCACTGACTAGTACTTTTTGTACATATTTTCACACTCAAAAACAACACAAAAAAAAGAGGCAAAATACTTCAAAAAAAAATCAACATCGCCGCAGATGGTCTTCGCATTGGGGCATTGCAGATAGTTCCCCCGAACAACACAAATATGCAATTACTTTGGAGCAAATTTCAACATCGCCGCATGGTTGATGCTCTTCATACAGGAGCATCACATATAGTTGGGATAGTTTCTGAAAAAAATGTCTAGTTTGCTTGCATCAACATCAGCACACCAGCTGCGATAAAAAATAAAAATGCAACCTACATAATAAGTATGTACGCATATATTATACGCTACAGCTTCGGAATCTCTCCTCTCACCTCTCTCTAACTCTTTAAACACAACTCGAATACATTAAGGAAAGAATGTTGAAACAAGCAAAAATCGCAACATCATCCGTGCTTGTTCTAATAGAATCATTTACAATGTATAACTGCTCTCTGCTATATCTCAAATCCATGAAGTATGAACTAAAAACATCTAAAAACGCACCTCGAATATGTTGAAAACCCTAAAAAAGCAAAGCAAAAAAACGCACGGCATGCGTTTGGCTGGATCATGAAGAAATGAACTCACCAAACAAAAAACCTCCGCCTCCTGTTGCTCAGGATACCAGATCGTAGCCTCAGCCTCGTCGAGGATGTCCCCCGTGCTGCGGCGATGCGACCCCCCCTCGCACTCCCGCAGGATGCCCCCGCTCCTCGCCTCGTCGCCGAGGATCTCACTGTTGCTGCGGCGTGCGTCTCCGCCTCGCACTCCGCAGGATCCCCCTCGCCCTCGCCGCCTCGCCCTGCGGATCTCGCTGTTGCTACGGCGACGCGGAACAAATCGCCATGGAGAAAAAATCCCTTCGCCTTCTCCGCTCTCTCTCTCCACAATTTCTTTCCCCCCCCCTCCCCCGAATTGAAATGGCAGGTCGGGATATTGATGGGCGCGCAACCCGATGTGAAAAAAAATTCAAAAGACAGAAAAACACGAATCTCGACGCGTACCATCGTATGGCTCAGAACGCACGAAAAATCGCCTGACGCGCTACGCCACCGTCCAGGCGACTAGCGGTAAGCAAAACCGAATTTATTTATTCCCTATTTAGTATTTACACCTAAAACACAATGCAAACTAGTATAAGGTCCGGACCATGGACTCTGGGCCGTCATTATTTTCGTCTGCCGTATATTCTCTGCTCGATCTGCAGGCTTCTGGCATAGAAGCCCACAGCCCACCACAAAACGGCGGAAAACCAAGCCGCAGCGTTCTGGGTGCAAAAAATGGGTCCCAAACAAGCCCAGGACATCGCATCACATATTGATACCGGAGACCAAATCACCAAAGGACCAAACTAAGCGGGGACTGTGGACCTGTAGTGCTGGACCGACGAACCCCCAAATCCCAGGATAGTCATAGGAAGACGCGCACGCCCTTTCCATGCACTCCATCGCCGCGCGCCGCGCGCCTCGCGCGCTCGCCGCGGCCGGTGCCAGGGGCCTAGCTTGTCTGCGCCGCCAAGGATCGATGGGTTCGCGGCTCTCGCGCGCGTGCGTGTGCGTGTGCGCCGGCGCCGGCGCCGCGCGCGTCGCGTCGCCATTGCGACATTGCGTACGTACGTATTTCGCGTAGCGAGGTGGTACATATCAGGTCGATCGGACGATCGATGCAGCGTCCACACACGGCTGCGTACATGCACCAGCTAGCTCGACGGACGCCGCCGCTTCTGGATCGACCTAGGTTGGTAGATCACGTCGAAAGCCACGTACACGGTACACGCACGATCGATGCGCGCGGTATAGCCAAGCCACCCAGGCCGGCCTCGCTTTCTCCGCCGACGTTGGTGCCTTGAAGCTTGGTGTTTCGACCACTCTCCGGCGCAGCCCTACGTACGCACGATCGAACGCGCGCCCGGCCATGATCGCCGCCGTCACGGCTAGCGCATGCAGTGGGGCGGCGGCAAGTTGGGCGCGAACGTCGCCTTCGATCCCCTTGATGGCCATGCATGAACAAGTGCTCGGTCGTACGTGTGCTACTGGCACGGGAGAAAATTTCTTTACTAAATGCTGGGAAAATTTAGTGAGCATAGCGGGCAGCTCGCTAACTCTCGGGCTGCGCCAGACAGGTCAAAAGCGTTAATCAGAACGCTGCTTTGATGCGAGGAAGGCGCCAGCGCACAGTGCACTTTCCCTTACCTAGCCCATGGGTTATGGGCCCATATGTCAGTGACACGGGAGAAAGACCGCAGAAAATTTCTCCACTCCTAAAAAGCACCTTGTGGTGATGAGTGATGGCTCGTTAAACTAATCCTCACCATTCAAATCCATCCAACGGTTCCCATTGCCATAGGCGCAACACTGCCGATGGCTAGGCCAATCACACGCAAGGTTTCCAAACTCTGCGGGACATCCCACGGCTCCACCGCCATCTGTGCCCAATCCACTCGCACCTCCCCCGCCGCAACCGCCCTGGCTCCTCCTCCCATCCTCCCTGCCCCGGCTCTTCTTCTGCCCCCGGGAGGACCGCCTCTACCCCGACCTCCGGATGCTTGCCCTCACGGCGGAGGCACGCCGCCGCCGCCGCCTCTACGCGTCACCGCACGGGTGGACCCTCGCCGTCGACCCCACCAATCTCTCCGCCTCCCTCTTCCACCCCTTCACCGGCGCCGTTCGCTCCATCCCGCCGCTCCCCTCCTTTTTCGCGGAGACTGGCGATCTGGCCTGGGACTGGTCGCCCCACGGCATCATGGCGTCCTGCGGCGAGGGCCTCCTCTTCTACTCCCTCGACCCGCCTGCTGAATCTTGGGCCCCGATCCCTGCCATAGCCGATTGCAACGCGAGCAGCATCAACTACGCCGCCGGCAAGTTCTTCGTCTTCGAGGAGGGTCGAGCGAGCAGGGCTCCGGCGGCAGCAAGCGGCCAACGGCGGCGGCTGGGCGGCAGACCGGGGAGAGGAGGAGCGGCGGTGCGCGGTAGCAGAGGTGGCGCGGCGGCCTTGGAAACGGCGACGGGCAACGAGGCGGCGGCAGCGGCTGGAAGCGGTAGGGTTCACCTACGCGACGACCGGCGGCAGCGGTGGCTTCTTCTCGGCGACAATTTCCAGCGGCCTCGATAGATGATTTGGAAACTAGGGTTTTGGGTTTGATTTTGGGGGTTGATTATGGGGACTTGGCGATTTATACAAGGGAGATTAGGTTGAATGGAATTGGAAATAGATGTTGATTTGGGTAGGATTTGGCAAGGCTGATTTGGGGTTGGATTCGGCCGGGCGTTGAGTTTGACCATGGGCTGGTAATGGTATCGCTCTCGGGGATTTTTTTTAAAAAAATTGTTTTGTGAACAAATGAAACTTTTGAATAAAAATTTGATGTGCGATGCAAAATTGGTGAGAAGGCCGTGCCGTCGAGTGGATGTATGCCACTTAATTCGTTCGCCTTCGCCGGCTACGAAACGAAATTAAATTGGAATGCCTAAATTAAATTTGAATGCCTGTTACGAGATGACACTCAATTCATAATTTTCTCCACCGATGACATTTTGCCCAATTTTCACCCCTTTTTCCTGACTTTTCATGTTTTGCCAAGTGAAGTGGCCGAAATGCCCCTAGAAAAAATGGCGTATAAACTCACATTTAAATCCCTAAACAAACGTGGAATATTGACCAGTTTATTTGACCACTTTGTTGCGTTAGCCTAGCTTCATTTTTGACCGGATAACCACAGTTTTAAACGCATGTGTTTTTTAATGTAATTTCGCACCACTGCCCAGATCCATCGGCGGGAGGAGCGCAGCCGCTGGGAGATCCCAACTTGCCATGGGGACAAACCTCTTGTGATTCCCCTTTGGCCTCTGGTGTGTCGACACTACAGGTTTTAGTTTTTTAAAAATTTTCTTTAGGTCGTGTAATACAAAATTCACCTTTGGATTGTATTGAGAGGCGAGAGCAGCCATTTGTTGATGGTGCTTACTTAGATGGTAAAATCGACACCGCAGGTTTCAGTTTTTTTAAAAATTTTCTTTAGGTTGTGTAATACAAAATTCACCTTTGGATTGTACTGAGAGGCGAGAGCAGCCATTTGTTGATGGCGCTTACTTAGATGGTAAATTGGGACAAACAAATAATTCATTTAGACGTAGAGCTTATATGTTGCAATTAGAGTTACTCCAAATTTCAAAAAAAAATTTGAACTTTTCTTTAGCTATATAGGTGGTGTGCATCGAGATGGCATGACCCCAATGATCCAAATTGGGTTAGGTAGACTATTCATGCTGATCAAGGATTCGATCCAGAAGACAAGAGTTTCTTTAGAAGGTTGAAAGTTAACGCCTACTTATTTTGTTTGTAAATGTCAGGAGCTTTTATTATTTGTGCATAATTACATATAGTCTAATACTGCGCACAAAGTTGCAGTGGATTCATGAAGTCTTTTAGTCCCTAATTATCATCTCTACCATTAAAAAGAGCCTTGTGGGTAATCTTTTTTTTTTAGAGCTATCAATTTAACTGTTACATTACCTCACGTGCCATACACTCGATCTAAAATGAGTTCATATTTAATGTCTTTTCTATAAATCACCCTTCATGTTTATATATTTTCTACGAACTATGTTTTCCTTTGATCCTTTTATGATCCGTGGCAGAGCACGGGTATTGTGCTAGTACTCCCTCCATCCTAGAATACAAGGCACAACTACTTTTTTCTTAAGTCCCGAAATATAAGACGCCTTCCTCGTAGAACAGTGCAAGCTCCTCGTTTCTCGCCCATAAACTCGCAAGCCTGCATGAGAATTAATTAGCATGCATAAGCCTGCATGCAGAATTAATTAGCATGCATGCATGCGTAGGGCTGCTCGCGCTGCATGCGCGGGCTGCATGAGCGGGTGACCAATTACCAGACGGCTAGCTGGCGCACGCGGGCTGCAAAACGTCCGTCAGGCGCGTCGGGGCGAGAGATAATTAATTTACCACGCGTTTAATTAGGGAAATAAAACCGTTTCTTAGTCTCTACGTTGCTATCAGTTACGCCTTGTATTCTAGGATGGAGGGAGTAAAACATAATGCTTCCTGAGAGATGGAGCTTACTAGTCAGCGTCACATTGTGCCGGCACGAATATTGACCCAGATAGACAGCTGTGGCGCCATCCTCTTCCTCCAGCTAGCACGCTTGCTCCATGGTGGCGAGGTCTGACACAACTTCGCTGCAGGCCGCATCTTAACCAGTTGATGAGTGTGTTGGGGTTCGTAGAGCTATCGCGCACCTAGGGCCAACCCGCATCGAGGGCGAAAATGACCGGATGCTGCGGAGCCGAACTCGGGCGAGCACCAACACCTATGTCACGACGGTGCTTCAATCGTATGAGGTGAGATTGCTACGGTCAGGAATAAGGGAGTGGTGTGGGCGTGTGGCAGAGAGAAAAAAGAAGAATTTCTTGGAAAGAATGACACGAGGGAAAAGTAGATGGCAGTGATGTATCTAAACTAGTGTTTTAAATAGAAGGCTATAGCATTTAGCGCCGGGCTCTGCAAAAGCTAAGAAAGGCTATAGCGGGCTATAGCGGCAGCTAATCCATTTAGCGGTTTACCAAAATACATGTCAGAGATCAGAAATTTAGAATTCACAAACCTAGAATCAGAAGTTCAGAACTCAGAAAACAAGTGAAGTTCATCAATCAATAGTACAATAGATAGTGCATTGACCAGTTCGCTAAATGCTAATCCATTAATCCATAAAATCCAACTCATAAACATAAAGTCCAACTCATAAACCATAAAGTCAATAAGGCATAAACTGATAAACATCACAAAGGCATTTCAGGATTTGCACTTCTGCGGTAGTGAATTCTACTCGTCTAATCATCACCGGTGTTATCAGAATCAGACCGCATTGAAATGCCACCATCTTGATTATCTTCTGATTCCGAAGATGAAGCAGAGGCTACAGGATCCATTTTATTCATCAAAAACTGCACACTCCTGAGTTTCTTTTTCGGCCGCACAGACCTCTTCCTTTTGGCTTGTGCATGTGACGTTG
>SPJY01007910.1:226682-246392 GCA_005191435.1 Raddia distichophylla | reverse complement strand
GTTCTCCCTTATTGCTTTCTTAATTAAATCATATCAAATGCTTCATTTGCAGGGAGTTATTCGGGTTTTCTTGAACACCGTGTGCATGCCCTATTTGAACTCACGATTGGGGAATGGATTTATCTTGCCTGTGGTCCATGGTTTCACGCTGAAAGATGTATATGTACTTGCTTCTCCTGAGCAGTTGACGCTTTGTTCTGATGTTTCCTTCAGCAACGCAAGCAGCTTGGCGAATCCACTATTTGTGATACCCTGAGTTTGTACAAAGGAGGTAAGTTTTGTCGGGGCTAAAAGAAAAGGCCTTGGCACATTAGAGCTGCAGTACATCACTTGCACATATATATTTACATCATTGTACATAATCTTTCCGCTGTAAAATTATTTACATTCATTTATGCAAATTCATTTTTATTGTATGAAACAAAAAACTATTCATGTGTCGGTGCTGTTCTGGTGTATGTTTCCGTGATTCAGACCGCAGGTCTTGGCAAAATGCGCGTGTTTATCAGCAATATTGCCGGCGATTCAAATATGTATTATTGATCCACTATGCAATTTTAAGCATTGTGCTATTGTGCGTGGCACTTCGTCCCGTTGGCTCAAAGGATTTCCACTTGAACGTCGAAACAAAATTGTTTTTGTTCGACGTCGCTCTACAGCTTTAATCGATCCGGATCAAGCCTCAGTCCTTTGGGGCTTAACAAATTGACGGTTTGATAGATTAACAGCTTGTCTACATTTTGAAAAAACACATGATTTGGATTTTTTAAGTCTGTTTTTTCATTGTTTCAGAGGTGGGTCCTAATGTTTTTAAAAACAAGTCAAACAAAATGGATTAAAATCTCGAGACTATCTCAAAAGCTATTAAAATTCAGTCATCTCGGTTATTCAGTTGTTCAGAACTTAAAACCCTATAACCGTGCATTTGCTCTTTTTAGCTAGCCACGCTTTAAAGCCGTAACGGACAACCATGCTGCATTGAGCATCTTCTTATTTGCTTTTTTGCTTATGAGCTAATTTGAATTGTTTCTAAGAGCTCTAAATCTCAGTTTTGAGATTGGAAAAAGGTGAACTGCGAAAAATAAAGTGTGTGACGTTTTGATTTGAAGATAATTAGTTAAGATAAAAAAAAAATAAGTCGAAGAGAGCTATCGTTATGCCCCAAGTATATGATCTTTTTTTGTCACATAAGCACATATTCTTTGTTATATGGTAATACAAGCCCTGAAAATCAGGCTATTTGGTTCGATATTCAATCACATAGAGAAAATTGTGAAATATCAATTCCTTGTATGTTTGATATGTTATATCCACAACCTATATGAGATTTATTTGGAGTGAAATATGAAGCTGATGTTAGGATATAAAATTCCTGACAACATTAATGCATCAGGCCTGATCGTTAAATCAATATAAATTATCGAGTAAATTAATGCAATTTCTATTTTGAGAATATGAACTAGCATTAAAATGATCTTCATTTATCTCCATAGTACCGAAAGACGTGACTATGATAGGATGCACATGTTTTGGTATAATATGAAATCTCATATTGGATATATGGTGATATGACATATAGTCATGTAAATGTACCTTGCGGTTACTTCCACCGTCTATTGCATTATATAAGACATCACATTAATAAATATGGCTTACTAAATAGGTTGCCATACGTGGAGTCATGTAATGCTTAATACAATTGATGACTCCATCATTATCTATAAAGATAATGTGTCTTGTATTGCATAAGTCAAATAGGTTATTTATAAAGCCAATATTATAAAGTATATTGCTCCTCACAAGATCTAGAATTGTGATGAGGTAGATCCTTATAAATAAATTCATGTGAATCATCTATAGGAGATTTATTCACTACGTCTTTATTTCGAATAAGACGGCTTCATGTTGCAGAGTTCAGAGGAAGAAAAGTTCTAAACCATAACTCATATTGATGATCTCCACATTGTACTCTTTTTCCTTTCATCTGTTTTTCATTTAAAAGGTTTCTCATTATAAGGTTTTCAATAACGCAATATTGCAATACACGTATTCGTACGCAATGTACTATTGTTTCCATCCATTTTTCGTATAATGTTTTTTGAATGAGTTTTCAATTAGACATATGCATGAATCGTATAACTTCGTATAATGTATGCTATACGAAGTTATTACGCCACCTGGAGGACCGCCACTTGCAGCATGGAGAAGACTTGCGCGACAAGCTACGGCGGCGGCACGACCGGGTGCGCGACCGCGCTGAGGCTGTCGCGCGCGGGGGCCGGCGGGCCTCCCGCGAGGTCGTCCCGGCCAGTGAAGGCGGCGCTTCTTCGGCGCCGCCCAGGCGTCGGGGGCGACGGGACGAGGGCCGCGTCCAGGAGCAGGAGGCTCCCGACGTTGGCTGCCGCGCTTTTTCTAGGGAGCTGCGCCAAGTGCAGTGGCCGGAAAGGTTCCGGCCCGCTGCCATCGAGAAGTATGACGGCTCCACCAACCCTGACGAATTTTTACAGATCTATACTACGGTGATGCAGCCGACAGGAGGGTCGGGGAAGGTTCTGGCGAACTATTTTCCCGCGGTCCTCACCGGCGGAGCCCGCTCGTGGCTCATGAACCTGCCCCCGGAGTCAGTGGGGTCATGGAAGGAGCTTTCGGATCTCTTCATCACCAACTTCCAGGGCACGTTCGAGCAGCCCGGAGTTGAAGACGACCTCCACAGCGTGGAGCAGAAGAAAGGAGAGTCGCTGCGCGACTATATCCGGCGCTTCAGTCAGGTTCGCAATACCATCCCTGACATCTCCATCGATGCCGTGGTCACGGCGTTCAGGAGGGGCGCCCGAGACCCCAAGGTCAAGGAGAAGATGGCCACGCGCAAGATCAAGACGACGGAGGAACTCTTCACCCTGGCCCACAAATGCGCCCTTCAGGCGGAGGCTCGCTTCCGCCCGGCCGCAAGGGCAGGGGCCGCCGGGGGAACCGAGGCCGGAACCTCGAGAAACCCTAGCGGCAAGGACAACAAGAAGCGTAAGGTGGCCGAGACCGGAAGGGTCCTGGCCGCCGAGCGCGACGACGACGACGACAGCAACGGCGGCGGCCGGCCGCACGACGAGCGCGGCGGGCAAAAGAGAGGCGGAGGCCACCGCAGCGGCGGCGGAAGGAACTTTCCCCGCAGGGGCGGCCGTGATGACCGCCGCGGCCAAGGCGACCGTCGCGGCCGCGACGAGGGGCGAGAGTGCCGTCCCCGCGAATGGAGCGGAGGGACTTACTGTCCCATCCACCGCAACAGCTCCCACGACTTGGCGGACTGCCGCACCGTCAGCAAGTTGGTGGACAAGCGAGTCCACGAGCAGCAGCAGCAGCAGGCGTCCGGCAGCGGCAAGGGCAAGGAGGCGGCTTCGCTTGGTTTTCAGCAGGCGGAGCGCGAAGTCGCCGTCATCCACGGCGGTTCGGCCACCTATCCGTCCCACGCTAACTTTAAGCGTGTGATGAGGGAAGTGTGCGCCGCCGTGCCCGGCGTTGGGTCAGCAAGGCAGCTGGTGTGGTCGGAGCAAGCGATCACATTCAGTCAGGCCGATCACCCATCCAGCACCGCCGGCCCGGAACACCTCCCGATCGTGGTTGCGCCCACGGTCCGGAATGTCAAGCTCGGGCGGGTGCTGGTCGACGGGGGGAGCTCTCTCAACCTCATCTCCGTCAAGGCCGCCCAGGCGCTCCAGATCCAGCCGCAGGAGCTTCACCCGACGCTCCCGTTCTTCGGCATCGCGCCGGGGGCTGAATCCGTCCCTTTGGGGCGCGTCAGCCTCCCGGTGACCTTCGGGGGCTCCGACAACTTCCGCACCGAGATGCTTCAGTTCGAGGTAGCGGACTTCGACCTCCCGTACAACGCCATACTAGGACGGCCGGCGCTGATCAAGTTCATGGCGGTTTGCCACTATGCCTACATGGTGGTGAAGATCCCGGGGCCGGCTGGCCCCATCGTCTTGACAGTGGACCGCCCGGAGGCGCTCCGCTGCGACAGGGACGCTCTCGCTTCGGCGGGGGCATTCGGCGCCCAAAGGACCGAGGCTTCGACTCTGGGAGCTCCTCCGGCGAAGATCCGTGCCTCCCCCGGTTCGTCCGCGGAGGTTAAGGCGATCTCCCTGAGTGAGTCAGACCCGGCGAGGACCGTACAGGTGGGCGCTTCTCTCAGCGCCAAATAGGAAGGCGCGCTTGTCTCCTTCGTCCAGTCTAACGCAGACGTGTTTGCTTGGCAACCGTCCGACATGGCTGGGGTCCCCAGGGAGATGATTGAGCATAAGTTGGCAACGTTCCCCGAAGCGCGACCAGTTATGCAGAAGGTCTGGAAGCAGTCAGTGGAGCGCCAGGCCGTTATCCGCCAGGAGCTTGGCAAGCTCTTGAGGGCAGGGGTCGTTCGGAGCGTCGCCCACCCTAGGTGGCTCGCGAACCCCGTCCTTGTCAAGAAATCCAACGGGCGGTGGAGAATGTGCGTTGACTTCACCGACCTCAACAAGGCGTGCCCGAAGGATCCGTACCCACTGCCCCACATCGACCTCATCGTCGACTCCACGGCGGGGTGTGAACAGCTGTGCTTTCTAGATGCGTACTCCGGGTACCACCAGATTAGCATGGCTGAAAAAGACGAAGACAAGACTGCCTTTGTGATGCCCATGGGCGTCTACTGCTACACGAGAATGGCGTTCAGCTTGAAGAATGCAAGCCCGACCTATCAGAGGGCCATGCATATTGCTCACCGCCCCCAGATCGGGCGGAACCTAGAGGTGTACGTCGACGACCTGGTGGTAAAGTCCAAGAAGGCGGAGGAGTTGATCGGCGATCTGGAGGAAACCTTCGTCAACCTAAGGAAGTACTGCATCAAGCACAACCCTGAGAAGTGTGTGTTTGCCGTTCCGTCGGGCAAGCTGTTGGGTTTCCTCGTCTCCCAGAGAGGGATTGAGGCGAACCCCGACAAGATCGCTGCAATTGAAAATATGAAGCCCCCGACGCGACTTCGGCAGATGCAGTGTTTGGTGGGCTGCTTGACTTCCCTGGGCCGCTTTATAGCTCGCCTGGGGGATAAGAGTCTCCCCCTATTCAAGCTCCTGAAGAAGACCAATCAGTTCGAGTGGACCGCGGAGGCGCAGGAGGCGTTCGACGGGCTGAAGAAGTACCTCACTTCTCCACCCGTGCTGGTCGCCCCGGATCCGGGCGAGCCGCTGATCCTCTATGTCGCGGCGAACCCAGGGGTGGTCAGCGCGGTGTTGGTGGCGGAAAGAGGAGTTCAGCTCCCAGTCTTCTACATCAGCAAGGTCCTCCGTGTTGCAGAAACAATGTACTCGCAGCACCAGAAGATGTTGTATGCCGTGCTGACGGCGTCCAGAAGGCTGCGCCACTACTTCCAGGGGCGAGAAATCACTGTGTTGACCAAGTATCCCTTGCGGGAGATCCTTTTCAACCGCGAGGCGCCGGGTCGCATCGCCAAATGAGCCATGGAGCTGGCAGAGTTCGACCTCAAGTTCGCCCCCCGGGTGGCGATTAAAGGGCAGGCTCTGGCGGAGTTCATCAGTGAATGGACTCCGGCGGACGCAGAAGTTGAAGACACCCCAGCACCCTCGCCGTGGACTCTCTTCTTCGACGGCTCGTTCCGGCTGGAGGGGGCTGGGGCCGGCGTCGTTCTGGTGTCTCCCACCGGCAACATTGTTCGGCACCTGGTGGTGCTGGAGTTTCGCGCTACCAACAACGTGGCGGAGTACGAAGGACTCCTCGCTGGGCTCAGGGTGGCCTCAACCCTAGGCATCCGGCGGCTACAAGTTAAAGGCGACTCTCTCCTGGTCATCAACCAGGCAAGGAAGGAATTCACCTGTTCAGATCCCGTCATGGCGGCCTACCTGGCGGAGGTGCGCCGGTTGGAGCGGCACTTCGAGGGGTTGGGCTTCGTGCACGTCCCTCGGCGCGACAACTACATGGCTGATGAGCTGTCTCATATTGCCTCGTCGAGGGCACCTGTCCTGGCTGGGGTCTTTGAAGAAAGACTCGCGGCCGTCTGTCACAGCCCCCGAATCCGGTGGGGACAACATGATTCTTGATGCAGCTCCCACATTTGGAGGAGACATCAGCATTTCTGCAGCAGCTCCCCGGTTGGAGGGAGGATGCGGAAGAACTGCCGAGGCGGTTGAGGCGGAAATGCCAGGCCAGGCAGAGTACGTCGGCGACCATTCTAACGTCGTCGCACTCGTCCGGGAAGGTCAGTGGATGGACCCTATCCTAGCCTACCTCCGGGACAGAGTGATCCCCGACAATGACGCGTCAGCTGAGAAGATAGCGCGCAAGGCCAAGCGCTACGCCCTGGTAGGTGGGGACCTGTATCGCCAGGGCGCTAACGGAGTTCTACTGAAGTGCGTCACTCGAGAAGCGGGGAGCGAAAACCTCTCTGAGATACATGGAGGCATGCGCGGGAGCCACTCAGGGAGCCGGGCGTTGGTCGGAAAGGTCTTCCGCCACGGCTTCTATTGGCCTATTGTCCTCCAGGATGCCTTCGAGCTGGCGAGGAGATGCGAAGCGTGCCAATTTCATACTAAGCAGATCCACCGACCGGCCCAGGCGCTGCAAACCATTCCGCTCTCCTGGTCGTTCGCGGTCTAGGGGCTGGACATCCTGGGCCCGTTCCCGCCGGCGACCGGGGGCTACACGCATCTGTTCGTCGACGTCGACAAGTTCACCAAGTGGGTGGAAGCATCGCCGGTCCCGGCGATCACCTCCGCTGCAGCCATAAAGTTCATGAGAAGCATCTTCGTTCGGTTAGGCGTCACCAGCAGAATCATCACCGACAACGGCGCTCAGTTCAAAAGCGCTGACTTTCAAGATTGGTGTGAAGAGCTGGGCACTAAGTTGTGCTTCGCCTCCGTCGCACATCCGAAGAGCAATGGGCAGGTGGAGTGGGCGAATGCGGAGGTACTCAGAGGACTCAAGACAAGGGCGTTCGATTGCTTAGAGAAGCGTGGCAAGCGCTGGGCCGAGGAAGTCCCCACCGTGCTTTGGGCGCTGCGGACAACCCCCAGCAGAGCCACCGGCGAGACCCCTTTCTTCCTGGTGTACGGTTCTGAGGTGGTGCTCCCGTCAGAGCTCGCCTTCGGATACCCAAGGGTGGCGGCGTACAGTGAAGACGGTGACCCTAACCGGCGTCAGGATGAAGTAAATCTCCTGGAGGAGATTAGAGACAGGGCGGCGATCCGGGCCACCAGATATCAGCAGGCCCTGCGCCGTTATCAAGCAAGAAGGGTGTGTGAGAGAACACTGGCAGTGGGCGACCTCGTCCTGCGCCGAGTTCAGGTGTAGGCAGGCCGCAACAAGCTGTCTCCCCCGTGGGAGGGCCCCTTCAAGGTGGTCTCAGTATCCCGCCCAGGCTCAGTCAGGCTCGCCTTCGAGGATGGTTGCGAGCTGGCGAACACTTGGAACGTTGAGCAGCTGAGGAAGTTCTACCCGTAGGTAGCTGTTTCAGGAGCTTTTTGGGCCTTTCCTTGGAGCCGAGCGGCGAGGTTTCCTTCCTTCCCCGCTCGCCTCGGGGCTGCGATGTACAAAGCCGTCTGTAAAATAAAGATAAGTTCTGTCTCTCTGTGAGCATCTGATTCTCGCCTTAAAAAGTCTGTTAGAAAACATTCTGTTGAAAACTTGTAGCGAGGAAGTACTTAAGACTGATGGCCCCTTAGTTGCAAAGGCGAACGCTTAAACTTGCGCTGGGCGAGGCGAGGCGGACGGAAGGCGTGTTCTAGCCTGGTGTGTCTGCTCGGTCTGGGCTCCGCGCCAACGACGGCACCAGTGTCTAGACCACTTCCGGAAGCTAAGTTCTCACCACGCAATATTCAAGTCGGTTTGCGAAGAGGCCGTAAGGGTTGAAGTAACCAGATGCCTAAGGAAAAAGCGCTCACTTTCAGCAAAACGTTCTGCCTAAAGCTTTTGGCGGTCGCTTGCCTAAGTTCTCTTTTCTCGCAATTAAGAGATTGCGTAAAGATTAACGAGACTTGTGGCAGGGAAAGCAAAAGTTCGCATTAACAGGTCTTATGTACAAGACAAGCAGCGGCGGAGACCGATCACTCCTCTTCGCCGCTGTCTTCCACCTGCGCGGCACCGCCCATATCAGATACTCGGTCGGTGGCGACCCCAACGCGAGACTGTTCGTCTCAGTCCAGCTGGCGCGGAGCTTCTCCTGTGGCGGCGTCAAGGTCGAACGCGGCGTTCTGGGCAAGGCAGTTGCCCAGGATGAATCGCGCAGCTCCAAAAGCGCCGCGGCGACCATCCTCGATCGCCCAAGGGCTTCGGCGGCGCGTCCCACTGCGCCGGCGTACTGCGCAGCCGTTTCTTCCAGCGGGGCGTAAAGAGTGACTCCCAGCGGGTATAGGACATCCGCGAAGTCGCGGTAGGCGGTCCGCAGCATGGCGGTGAGGACCCGGAGGTGCTCAGAGTGCGCCACGCGAAGGTTCGCGGTTTCCTTGGTGGCAGAGGTGGCGGCGGCTTGCGCCGCCGCAGCCTCGCGGGTAGCCGCCTCCTTCGCAGCGATCTCCCGGTCGAGAGTCTGCCGCAGGTCGCCAACAGCTTGCGCCGCCGAAGCCAGCGCACCTTCTCGCGCCGCCCAGGTGTGGGCGAGGGTGCGGAGCGCCTCGAAGGAGCGCCCGACGTCGGCGGCGATGGCAGAAACGGCGTCGGTGTCGGCCTGGGCGGCAGCGGGAAGATCCTCCACCCTCAACGGTGGCGTTACGGTGTTCTCCGTGGCCGGGGGCGCCGTCTCCGTCGGAGGGGTCGGGAGCAAGGCGGGGGCAGGCGGAAGGCGCGAGCCGGAGCTCGAAGCCCCAGGATCCGACCTGTCCCGCGAAGAAAAATCCAATGAGGGTTCAGGTATGCGAAAAATATACAGCATGCTAACCCTAATATGAAAGCACATGTGTGTAGAAAAGTTACCTGAAGCGGGGCCCCCCGAAGACGAAGGCAGAGGGGGGCAGCCTTAGGCCGCCCGGCCGCGGGATCGCCGCAGCCGCTCCTCCTCCCGATGAAGGAGGCGGCGGTGGCGGCGGAATCACCACGTGCGGCGCCATCAGAACGGGCGCCGGCACAGGAGACGGCTCGTCGAGCGCCGGCGCAGGAGGTGCCGGTGTGGAAGATGCCGGCGCAGGCGGCGGCGGCTCCAGAGAAGTCGCCGCGCTCTCGCCAGGGGGCAGAGCGGCGGCATCAGTGGCAGGATCCCCACTGGAGGGGGCCGAAGGAGGTGGAGGCAGCTCAGGACTTGAAGGGCGAGGCCTTTTCGGGCTCGCCTCTCCCTCGTCGTCATCGTCATCTTGGGAGAGGACAAGGCGGCGCTTCCCGAGAGCACGGTCGGCGTCAGTTGGGACGGAAGGCGCGACGGCCACAGGAAGAACGGTGGCCGCAGGAGCTTCGGCGGTCGTCGGCAGAGGATCGCGGATTTGCAGGGGTCGCTGGACCACCTGGACCGCAGGACCAGAAACCTCCATGGGAGGCAGCGCACGCAAGTACGGGTTGCGTTCCCGTGGGTCCCAGTCGCAGAGGGGGCGGGTGCTCGTGGGCAGAAAGATGTCGCCGGCTGGCGCGGGCAGGAGTCCCGCCAACCACTGCCGGAGCACCTCCTCTGACACGTTCCCCGCGGCTGGGCACACAAAAAGAAGAAGCCGCGAGTTGGCAAGGAACCAAGAAGCAAAAGAAAGGAAAAGACGTTCCACGAAATCAGAAGACCCGAAAGAATGCAAGAGTACTCACCTCCAGGGGCAATGCCGGTCCCATCATCGTCGCCGTAGTATTTCCAGGTGGGGCGCACCCTCATGCGAAGTGGGCAGAGACGGCGCCGCAAAAAGTCCGCCGCCACATGGGTTCCGGTGAGCCCATGGTGGCGGAGCTCAGCAATGCGCGCCAGCATCGCCTCCATCTCCGCCGAGTCGCCGGGCTGAGACCCCCAGCTGGCGAGGGATTCCGCAGGACCCTCGGGGAAGGCAAGATCGTCGCAACCGCTAGAATCCTCCACGTACAACCACTGTCGCGGCCAGTCCTTCCAGTTGGACTTGAGCGTGAGCGGGATGAAGGCGGTGGCGTCGCGAAGCGAGAAGTAGCAGCTCCCAATGGCCCCGCTCGAGCGCGAGTGCGTGCAGCGTGAAGAGCCGGCGCCAGAGCGGGAGGCTCGGCATCGCCCCCACGAACATTTCATAGAGGTGGGCGAAGATGGATAGCATCACGACGGAATTGGGGGGAAGGTGCGCCGCCTGGATCTCGTAGAAGGCAAGCACCCCAAGAAGAACTCAGAGTACGGCGGGACAAGCCCCGCCAGCACAGCCCAAGTAAAGGTGATGATCTCCCCAGTGCGGGGCTTGGCACCATGGTGCCGGCGCGGAACCTGGCGGCGGACGGCGGCACGTGACGCTGTAGCCGCGCGACTGTCTCCTCATCGGCCACGGAGGCAGGCAAAGCAGAGTCAGGCGGCGGCGCGGCCGGAGTGGCGTCCCCACAGCGACCCTTGCTGCGCTTCGGAGCCATGGCAAGACGGCGGTGGCGTTGGCGAAAAAGCTCTACAGCGGTGGCGACGAAGGTGGAAGGCAGTTTGAAGATTTGGCGTACGAAAGAATTCATCGCGGCGCAAAGAAGTGAGGCATTTATAGATGGAAAGAGCGAGTGCGACGGTTTGGATTCCGTTCCCACTCGCGCGCGCGGCGCCATTATGCCCCGCGAGCCTCGGCTTCCCACGAAGAGTGGCACGGTTCCCCAAGGAAGATCGTGTGCAGGTGGACAATCGGGCGTACGGCCGCCGCCGGGAGTGGGCCCCCCACGATTCGTCTCCCATCGCACGAGAAGTGGCGAAATATCGGCGCGACGGTTCGCGTATCATGGTGGACCTGGGGGCTACTGTCGGTATAATTAATACCGGGGTATGAAGAGTCATTAGGAAGACCAGGCGAGGGCCCCACACGTCAGGCAGGCGATCAGGCCCGAGCATGTGGGCGAGCTCCTCAGCGTGCCAGGCAAGGGCCCCACACGTCAGGCGGGCGATCAGACCCTAGCGTGTGGGCGAGCTCCTCAGCGCGCCAGGCGAGGGCCCCACACGTCAGGCGGGCGATCAGGCCCTAGCGTGTGGGCGAGCCCCTCAGCGCGTGCAGGGCGAGCGCGAGAGGGCCCCTCACTATCAGGTGTGGCCCGCGTGGCAGGAAGCGTCCCGAAGGGAGACTTCCGGGCGAAGGCTCTCCCCTGCTGCGAAGGACAGGCGTATTAAATGCGACATCACGCGCGGATGGACCGATGAAGAGATGATTATCGCCACAGTGACCTCTGCAGGTCTGATCAACTGTCACTATGGCGCTGCGGAATTGACCAGCAGAGAGAGAGTTGGCCGTCATCAGGTTGGCCGCCCTCGTCAGAAGGAGCAAGCTGGGTCCCGCCCGTTCTTTCACCGGCATGTTCACCTGAGTCAGAGGCCACTTGCGAAGCACGCGTGGATGGCGCCACTCGGCACAGTAGCAGCACGTTTTCGTCTCTCCTGTCCCATCCCTTACGTCTTATCAGTGTACTAAGTGTACCGTACTGCCTACCCCCTCGGTTCTCTCTGCCAGCCCGAGGCTTGTATAAAAGGAGAAGAGAGAGAAAGGGGGAGAGGCGATTCGGCATTCTGTAATCATTCCCACACAACCACAACAAGAGAAGAGCTAAGGCTCGGCAGGAGTAGGACTATTACCCGCGAGGGGGTCCGAACCTGGGTAAACTCTGCGTGTTGCTCCTCGCCGCGCCCGACGCTCGAATCGAATCGAGCCCGGGCTGATCGGCTAGCAGAAGTAGAAATCTGACAGGAGTGTGATTCACCGTGGTTAAGTGAAGAACACGCCGTCAAGTACGCTAGCGCGGAAGACCACATAGCCGATACAAGCATACATCGATAGAATAAATTCCTGATTATTACATCACAGAGTTGCGGCCTAAGGCAACTTTAGTAAGGCGGCCCATACACACCTTAGATTACAACAGAATAGTTCAGAGTACAGCGGACACCAAAATATTCGCCCAAAAGAATCCCTATCGACTACGGTCCATCAGCGATGGTCCTGTTTGTCTTCTTCGATACACGCGTAAGGGTCATCTCCGACTCCATCAACTAGAAGGGTTAGAAGGCGAGGTCAGCGTCATCCAAATGATGGCTAGTTAACACTTCCCTTAATACATCTAGTGCTTAGAAGGCTTTATTTGGAGGAGAGGGTTTATTTTATTTGCGTAAAGCCAAGTTTAGTAAGACCTTAAAATCATCCTAACTAGCATCATCTATAAGTTATCTTGTTTATGTGAAATCAGAGTTTACCAACCTACCAATGCACCAAACCCAACCAGTTGACCAAACATACCAACCATTCCCACCAACCAACCCACAATCGACCAACCCTCGATCAAAACACAACCCAGCATAACAGATCACTACACCAGCTTATACTTTCCCATACTTTCTTCCGGTTGCCCCCAACCATTCCTAGTTCTACAATCATTCCAGGATTTGGCGAATCCTGTTGCGGACCACACATGCTATGGCGTGATCACCCCGGCCTAGTAGGGTTGCCAGCCCTCCCTAGCCAACCGTCACCCTAGGGATGTGTGGCCTTTTTCACCCTCGGTGAAGGCCAATTCCGATCCCATATCGAGACTGGTCCTGGAGGGCCTCCGCAGAGTGCTCACAATTGGCGATCCAAGTCCCGTGCTTCGCGCGATGGCCACGCGTTGTGTTGGAACCATCCCGCAGATGGCAGCGCTCTCCGCTATGCGTGTTCATCCGCGCTCCTCCTGGGTAAGCCCTGGCTAAACCCAGCACTAGGCATCTCGTGCCTTAATCATCCCTCCGAATGTCCAAATCCAACTAGGGGAAACCAACCAATCTTTCTCTACTTCCATGGTCATCGACCACACCACACCACACACTGGGACTTTCCCAACCGACCGACCAGACCGACCAGGTACCCACATAGCCATGCCCACAAACACAATCAGCCCAACATGCATCTACCAGCACTAATTGTCATGTTTCATGTCATATTTGAATGAAAATCATGAATGTCCGGTGAATATCGGTTCACCGTTCCATGGCGATTAGCCGGAAGATGTGTTAAGCCTAACTCGGTCTAAGCAAGTTTTACCCATTAGGTAGGGTTAAAGTGGTTACCAAACTAATCATAGGCTAACAAGAGCAATGACAATCAAGGCAGTCATAAAGGCTAAACAGTTCAAGGCAGGCATGTATAAGTACAACATGATTAACAAATTGGCAATCTACTAAGCATGCATCTTTAATAATTAAACAACGTAGTTTAAGGAAAACTGGGTAATGAACATGATATTAGTGATGTTACTCCGCACTAGGAAAAGTCGTTGTCTCTCCCTAATACGGACCACATCTAAAGAGTAAGTGTTAACTTGCCTTGACCAGGTTGAGGGTCCTCCTCGGCGTCCCCAAATCTCCCTTCGGGATCGCCTAAGTCTAATCATACCAACAAACCAAGAATTACTTACTAATGCAATGGAAAACATGATGCATGCACGATCTAGGTCAAACCATCGGCATAAATACCTAAGTTCGATTAGCGAACCTATTTCGCGCATGATATGTTATGCATGACATAGTGCAGTAATAATTAGTATTAGTATAATGTAATAATCTAGTAAACCCCAAAGTATGGTTGGTACGATATAGTCTCGAAAGGGTGTTTAGGTTTTCTCGGCAAGAAGAAATGACGAATATCGGAAACTCCACCTTCGAACTAGGAAATGTTTTTCGGAGTTGAAATTTCGCTAAATGTCTTAATTTAAGGAGATGGCCCTATGCTATAGGCATTGTATATATTTCTTGGTTAACTCCTTAACCAATTTAATAGGGAAAAGTTTATTTATTTAAGTGTTGGGTTTAAACAAGTTATACTATAAGGATATACTAAGTAAGGATGGTGTTTTTAAATTATTCTACATTTCAAGAACATGCTTATCTATCAATATTTCTGGTGCTAATATATATTTGGATGCAAATTCATTCATCAATAAACCCAACAATTTTTCTAAAATTAATCTATATAAGGAAATTAATCCCATCTTTAAGGTAACAGTGTCGACTTTTCCCATTACAGTGATGGATTTTATATTTTTATAAAATCCTAAATGGCCTCCACTTAAACCGACACATGGGACCGGGGACCCACATGTCAGCGACCCGGAGGCGTGGCTCAGTCTCAGGACGCGCGGAGCGATCCGATAGGCGGGGCCCGCTAGTCAGAGACTCTACAGCTACGGGTCGGCACGCATCGTGGAGCGGATCGGACGGTTGTCGTTCATCGTCAAGCCCCCGACGGGGTGACGTGGCCCGGCGGTGACGGCGATTGACGCAGCGACGTTACATACCAGATCCGATCATGTGCGTGCGCACTTCGGTATCTACGGCCCGCTACGGTTCCAATGATGCTCGCGCCGAGGCCGGTGATGGCCGGACACGGCGGCGAGGTACCGGCGGCGGAGCAAAAGCTCGCCGTAGCAATCCACGTCGCGGGAAGGGATCTACAGGTTAAGTGCGTGCTTGTGAAGCTAGACAGGGCTAAGGGAGTGCTCACCACAAGCTCCGACGGGGACGAGGGCGCTCGGAGGCGGCTGGCGATGGGAGCACGGTGACGGCCGAGGCAGGGCAGCGATGACCTAGCAAATCCGAGTGTCGTGGCTGAAATTGAACGGGGCGAAATAATTAGGGTATTGCCTAGAGGCTCGGGGTGGAAAGAATTGAGTGATGGCTCACTGGTTCACCGAGAAAGCTTCGACGCCGGCGAAATCGGATTTGGAGAAAACAGGGGAAACTTCGGCCCGATGGCTCGGTGGGGGTTTTTATAAGCGTCAGGGTCATGAGGGCTCGCGATTGCATGTGGGGACACAACGGAGAGGGGGTGGAGCGGCGATGGGACGGACGCGGCGCTGGGCAGAGCTGCAGGCGGCGGGGTGACAGGGCACGGCGAAGTGACGCGCTCAGCGCGGCCATGATGGAAGAGGTGCGGCGCGCGGCGTGGCCGGTGCTGTGCAGCGGCATGGCTCAGCGTGGCCAGTGCTGTGCAGTGGCATGGCGTGGCGCGGCGCGGCTGGTAGGATAGGCTGCGACGGTCCACTGTGCAGTGAGATAGCGCAAGGGAGAAGAGAGAGAAGAACAGAGGGAGAGAGAGAGAGTGGGGCTGCCGGTGGGGCCCACATATCGGTCAAGATCAAATTCAAACGTATTTTGAATTTTTGCAAAATTTTGCAGAATTTCCCAAATTGGGATGTGACACATAAACATGTCCCAACAGCTAACAGCCCAAAATAACGTCTGAACATATCCACCCTGCTAGAATTTTTTTTTTAAAAAAAAGAGAAATTCACCCAAGCTCATAGTTAGCCCTCAATTCCACCCTTGTAATCTCATACGAAGCATCTATGGGATCACGTCCAAAATGGAATCACATCGAAAAGAACACGTTATAAAAAAAAAAGGAGATTAGTTAAGGATGGGGATCACTATTCCATCATGCACTTGCCTCTTTTACTGAACGAGACTGAAGAACAACATGAAGATGCCCGAGGCAAAACCTACACATAGAGCGCGCCATTTAACCAAACTGACACCGTCATCAAACATCAAACAATATTAGAGTTATAAATATAATTCTTAATCCTTCTAAGCCCTAGAAGTTTAACCCTTTTATGTTCGCATCACTTATCACCAAACTTATTCGTTAGCTACACCCATGTGTCATTAATACACTTCAAATGCCGGCGCATCCAAAACAGGACAGCTGCATAAAAAAAGATCATATTTCCCATACTGTTAGGGCATCTCCAATGTTAGAATCAACTACTAGATATAAGAAATCTTTATATTATCTATAAATAGCTTGTACATAACATTTTCAATGTATTAGCTATAACATTGGCTCTTAAAATTAATATGGACCCATATGTAATAGGTGCAATTAGTGATGGGAGTTTGGGCAGGGCCCGAAGCACGGCACGGCACGAGGAAAAATGGGCTGGGCCGGCACGACCTAAATAGCGTTTTGGGCCAGGCCTAGAAACCAGCCAGATGGACCACCCGGCCCAGCCCTACTGTCCGCGCCATGCTCAGGCCGGCATGGTCCGAAATAAAGCACGAGTCAGTAATTTTCATTTTTCGTGGTCTTTCTCTGCTAGGATGGATTTCTGTTCAACATGAAAGTTGTAGATAATGTCAATACACATCGTTTTTATGTTCAAGACTTTTCATTTGAGCAACGTATGAATTTATAAAAATAATTTTCCTTATTGCCTGCTTTAGGGCGGACGTCACAGTCCAAGGTAATTCGCCTTTTTTGAGGTCTTATTCTACTCTGATGAATTATGGTTAAACACAAAAGTTTCATATAATGTTGAGGCGCATTGTTTTCACGTAGACGACTTTATTATTTGAGCAGTGTATGAATTTATAAAAAATTATTTTGTTTGCTGCCTACACTAGGACGAACGGCACAGTCCTCTGTAATTTGCTAAGAATTTTGAGACGCATTTTTTTTCATGTAGACAACTTTTCATTTGAATAGCGTACGAATTTATAAAACATAATCTTACCAGCTATTTTGTCACCTATGCCTTGCTCGGACCGGCACGGCCTGAAGCCAACCCGGCCAGAAGCCGGGCCAACGTGATTTTGGACCATGCAGGGCCTAGATTTTGTCACTCCGTGCCAGCACGGTATGGTCTGAAGTACTAACCGGGCCGTGCCAGCCCATTTTGCACCGGCTTGAAGCACGACGAGCCCGGGCCAGGTCGACACAATAAGGCCCAATCCCTAGCAATAGGTGCAATGCACCTTGTAATCCGCTATAGACTACCTCTCAGTTAAGAGCGAGTCTCTATATCTCCCCTATCCTTATCTCCTCCACAAGCTAAAAAAATAAGGTGCACTCTTTATAGCCTGCTAAGTTGTCCATGTTGGAGATGCTTTTAGGCCAAAGGCCAAATGACATGTTCTTGGCTGCATTGGAATGGTAAAAATATAATCTCAATTTCTAAAACATTATTGACTTCTATTCTCATCAGAAACACCTTGAATTCAAGTTACAAGCTATTGCATATGCCACTCTTATCATGTAGTTTCAAGATTCATCCCTAGGGTTTGCCAATTCACCCTAACTGCACTCTAGAATATCTCATGAGAGGGATCATTGCAAAATAAACTGTAAACCCGCCACGGCGACCAAGGCGACATCTTGAGGCTGGCCTGGAAACTGTTGTTATAGGCAAATTCCGCATAGGGCAGCCACTTTTCCCTGTCCGCAGAGAACTCCAGGGCACATGCTCTAAGCATATCTCTAAAATCTGGTTCGCCCGTTCGGTTTGTCCATCGGTTTGAGGGTGAAAGGCAGTGTTGAAGGCGAGATTGGTGCCTAGAGCACAGTGTAATCTCTCCCAGAACTGAGAAGTAAACTGTGTGCCTTGGTCCGACACAATTCGCTTGGGAACTCCGTGCAGACTCATGATTCTGGCCATGTACAGTTCGGCTAACTTATCTCCTTTGTAGGTCGTCTTTACAGGTATAAAGTGGGCGACCTTGGTTAGACGATCCACGATAACCTAGATCGAATCGAATCCCACCTTAGTCTTGGGAAGTCCCAATATGAAATCCATAGCGATCTCTTCCCACTTCCATTCCGGGACCTTGAGCGGTTGAAGCAGACCAGTAGGTCGTTGATGTTCAGCCTTAACTTGTTGGCATATGTGGCATTGCGCCACATATTCCGCTATGTCTCTTTTCATCCTAGGCCTTGGTGCTTCCCGGGTGTAGGGTATATGGGAGTTATACGATTCTGACAGAATCAAATCTCTCAGAGTCGGATCTTGCAGAACGAAAATCCGTTTCCCTAACCAAAGCACCCCGTGCTCATCCTTGGAAACCTTGTAACTCTTGTCCTTGGTGATGAGCTTCACAATCCTTAAGGTGCAAGGGTGCGCCTTTTGTTTCTCCTTGATCACACCAAGCAGGTCCAGCTTTACTTCCAAGGTAGCCAGGTAACCTTGGTTAACCACCTCAATCCTTAGCCGACTCAAATCCTCGACGATCTGCTCAGGGATCTCCATGTGATTGCATTGGGATTTGTGACTCAGAGCGTTGGCGACGACGTTAGCCTTTCTGGGGTAGTACTGAATATTTAGGTCATAGTCGTTGATCAGCTCTAGCCAGCGTCTTTGCCTCATGCTGAGTGTGCTCTGGGTGAACATACTTCAAGCTCTTGTGGTTGGTGAATATATCATAGGGACGACCAACCGAGTAGTGTCTCCAGATCTTCAGAGCATGCACCACTGCTGCCAACTCCAAATCATGGGTGGGGTAGTTGACCTCGTGCTTCCGTAGCAGATGCGATGCATAAGCCACCACCCTTCCTTCTTGCATCAGAACACACCCTAGGCCATATTTGGTGGCGTCGCAGTATACCTCGAACTTCTTGCTCGTGTCCGAGGTCACTAGTACTGGGGTGGAGGTGAGTCGTTGCTTGAGCTCCTGAAAACTCCTCACAGGCGTCTGTCCATTCAAACTTCTTATCTTTCTTCAGGAGTTGAGTCATTGGTCGGGCCGTTTTCGAGAAATTCTTGATAAAACGCCGATAGTATCCGGCCATCCCAAGGAAACTCCTTATCTCGGTAACGGACGTTGGTGATGTCCATTCCATTACCGTAGCCACTTTAGCCGGGTCCACCTTTATTCCACCGGCAGATACGATGTGTCCTAAGAAACTGACGTCGCTGATCCAAAACTCACACTTGCTAAACCTTACGTAGAGTTGGTATTCTCGGAGCTTCTACAGGACCAGGCGTAGGTGCTTTTTGTGTTCTTCATCATCCTTGGAATATATTAGGATATCATCAATAAAAACCATTACGAATCGGTCCAAAAACTCCATCAAGATCTTGTTCATCATGTTCATGAAGTGGCCTGGGGCTTTGGTCAAACCAAATGACATCACCAGATATTCATACAACCCATATCTAGTAGTGAAGGTCGTCTTAGGTATGTCGACCTCTCTAACTTGGACCTGGTGATATCCCGACCGAAGATCGATCTTCGAGAATTGCTTGGCACCTCTTAGCTGATCAAAGAGGTCATCAATCCGCGGAAGGGGGTATTTGTTCTTGATGGTAACGGCATTAAGGGCTCGATAGTCTACCACCATCCTCCGAGTCTTATCCTTTTTATCCACGAAGATAGCTGGGGAACCCTATGGGGAGGAACTGGGACGAATCAACCCTTAACCTTGCATCTCGTCCAGCTATTTCTTCAGTTCAGCTGGCTCCACCGGGTTCATCTTATAGTAAGGCTTGTAAATTGGGGCTGTACCGGGGATAAGGTCTATGGGAAACTCCATGCCACAGTCCGGGGGCAGCCCAGGTAGCTCCTCAGGGAAGACGTCTAGAAACTCCTTTACTACGGTCACCTTAGCGAAGTCATCCTCCTTAAGGAACCATATTGCTCTACCCCATCTAAACGGGGCATCTATCTTCCAGACGCACTCGTAGCATCCTCCTCGGAGCATACTAACTTCTCTACAGGCACAGTCTATGACTCACCTGTAGTACTAGAGCCAATCCATCCCGATTATCACGTCGATCCCCTTACACGGTATAACCATGAGATCGAAGAAAAATCCGACATTCTCCTGTTCAATC
>SPJY01007910.1:203352-226666 GCA_005191435.1 Raddia distichophylla | reverse complement strand
CACACCCTGGTGGGGGGCAACATACCCCCCCCCCCCCGGGGACTTTATTACCAATGTCCTTATTAGAGGGAAGGTTTGTAGCCCATACTAATCCACATAGTGTAGTGCAATGAATGAATGCGATGCTCCAGAATTGAAAACTACTAGCACTGGGTTGTTGAGTAACGCAAACGTACCCATCAGAACTCCCGGTGCCTCCTCGGCTTCCTCCACGGTGACATGATTGAGTTGGCCACGGCCAGCATTGGTAACCGACCCAGCAACCAATCCTTGTGCAATTGCTCGTCCAGGTGGCGCTGGTCCTCTAGCTGGTGTGTTCACCGTGTTGAAGGACGTCGGGGTCCTTCACTTCTCGGGACAGTTGGCAGCAAAGTGTCCTGGCTTGTGACACCAGAAGCAGGCTCCAACAGCTCGATCGACAATAGTAGCTAGAAGGAGCAGCTGGCCTACCAATGGTTTGGTAGCCTCGATTTCCAGGATTTTGCTGAGCTGGTGCTGGACGGTACTGAGGCTGAGTCCATTGATATTGAGACACAGGGTGAGAGAAGTTCACCACACTCGCCCTATTCTGGCTTGAGCTTGTCCCGGGTCGAGCAGCCAGCTTTCTCTTGCTAGAGTCCTCCAAGCCCTTCATCTCGTTCTCCAATATCAGAGCCTTGTTCACCATATGTTGGAAGTCCTGGTAATCCAGCAGTATCAGGCGGGAGCGCAAACTAGGGAGCATACCCACTAAGAATTTGTCGATCTTCTTATCCTCATCCTCGACGTCGCCAGGGGTGTAGCGTGCCAGCTGATTGAAGCGAGTGAGGTAGTCATTGATCGAGGAGTTCCCTTACTTCAGTTGTCAAAACTCTTGCTTCTTCATGCGGATGGCATTGCGGGGCACATAGAAGGATCTGAAGGCGGTTTCAAACTCACTCCATGGGATATCACTTCCTTGGTTGGCGAGGGGTTGAAGATCTTCTCCCAGGGCCTCATCATCCAGATCATCCTCTTCATTCCCACCTTGCCCCTCTTGGGCATCTTGCTCAACCGGTTCCTCTTCGGCTCCTTCGATGTGGTCGACGTCACCATGACGAGCGGTGACATAGTTTCCCACCAATCGGCAGCAGCTCCATCAAGTTGGTGGGTGGCGAGCAGCACTTTATCCTCTTCAGGGCACCGGATAAGGGCTAGCTTCCTTTTGATGGTGCGAAGCCAGTCCTCGACTTCCATTGGCTTGTTGGCATGCGTGAACATTGGCGGCTTTGCCCGCAAGAAATCCGCGAGTTTCATTCCGCGGCGGTTCTTGACTTGTCTCCTCTCACGGAGCACCTCGCCCAACATTTGGGCTTGGTATGCCATGACTTGACCTAGGGTTGGGTCTCCTGATGGTGGTGCCGAAATGTCCTCGAGGCCACGGCCACACCCCCGACCACAACCTCGGCCTCGTCCTCGGCCTCTAACAGCATCTGCTGTAGCACCAGCACCGCGAGCCAGTCCGGATCCTCTACCTCTTGCCATCTATAGTATATACTTGAATAAATGAATATGAATGAATTTTATCTTAAATCAATTTGAAAAGCAACAAGAAGCAGAATCATTCAAATCAATGAACAATGCAAACATAAATTTTCGAGAAATACGACAGTTCTCCAAAGCCCTTGCCACAGGGGCAAGCAAAATGGAGTACAGAATAATGTTTTTGCCCAAACACAATTAGGGCCCACAAAGCATGATACAACAAAAGTGTCCATCATCTAATAGGACCGCAGCCATCCATCTAACATGATAACTAAAGCCCATCATCTACTAGGGCGGATAGCTCTACAACTCGAGGAGAGCGACTAAACGATCTAGCCACGGCGACGGCGAGAGTAGAAGAAACGCGGGGGCGCACGTCTAAGCAGGAAGTCAAAGCCTAGTGCGAAGGACAGCCTCACGTATGGCTCAGGTGCCGACGGTGCAGGAGCGGCGTCGTACTGCTCAGGTGCTGGCGGTGCAGGAGCTGCGCCGTCACCAGCATCGATGTCGGTGTCGGAGTCAGAGTCGACGTCGATCGGCGGCTGCTCCTGAGCAGGCCCGGAGGAAGACGCCCCATGGCGTGGAATCCCCACCTGGGCACGCGGCGGCAGTGTCATGTTCCGCACCGTATGTGGGGTTCTCAGGCTACGATGGCGGATAATGTGGCCCCGGAGAAGAGAGTGAATGGTCCCGCTGGTCCTACCGGGCCATCAAGCGTCGTGCCTCCTCCTCCCGGAGCGTGCTGTAAGCAGCCTTCGCCACATGCCACTGACGCCTCGTATAGGCAAGGCACCTGTCATAGTGGTGGAGCCATCTCCCCACCACCCTCAGCTCATTGTTTGCCACCCGGAGCGACAAGCGCAGAAGCCTAATCTCCTCCAACGCTCCATCGACCACTTGGGGGTGCCATCGTGGAGATGCGCCAAGCAGATCAGCTGATGCTGAATCGGCGTCGAAGCGCTACCAAACCCGGGGAGCGACCTCACATGCATAGTCGTCGGCCGTGCATAGGCCCCCCCGTAGATAGACGCTGTACTCCCTCTGGAGCTCAGCGGTGGCCTCCATCACGGCGTCATTGATCGCCGCCTGCAGATGGTCTCGAGGCGTCTCCGTATCGTACTTGTGTGCCACTGCGTCCTCCCCCTCGTAGTAGATAACGACGCGTACAAGGTAGGCCAAACGAGGAAGGGAACGAGCATCCCTCCAGAGGAAACGCGGTCTCTCACTGAAGGAGAGAGACGCGCACAGCTGCTGCAGACCTCGGACCCACTTGCTCCAGTAGCGTGTGTCCTCGTAGCCTTAAGTTGACCTCTCGTCGACGAAGGAGTGCCGGTGGCAACGAACCATGTACAGAAAATTTTTAACAATAATTTTGTTAGAACATATAGATAGAGTATTAAAGATGTTTTAGGCATAAAATATAGTCACAAAAGGAAAATATAGTCGCAGGCTCTGATACCAGCTGTGTCACCCCTCAATTTTAACTTACCTTGAGGGTCGACGATCCCGTGCACTAGCCCCTGGATCAGTACTGTTGGTATAATTAATACCGGGGAATGAAGAGTCCTAAGGAAGACCAGGCGAGGGCCCCACACGTCAGGCGAGCGATCAGGCCCTAGCGTGTGGGCGAGCACCTCAGCGCGCCAGGCGAGGGCCCCACACGTCAGGCGGGCGATCAGGCCCTAGCGTGTGGGCGAGCCCCTCAGCGCGCGCAGGGCGAGCGCGAGACGGCCCCTCACTATCAGGTGGGGCCTGCGTGGTAGGAAGCGCCACGAAGGGAGACTTCCGGGCCAAGGCTCTCCCCTGCTGCGAAGGACAGGTGCATTAAATTCGACATCACGCGCGGATGGACCGATGAAGAGATGATTACCGCCACAATGACCTCTGCAGGTCTGATCAACTGTCACTGTGGCGCTGCGGAATTGACCGGCAGAGAGAGAGTTGGCCGTCATCAGGTTGGCCTCCCGCGTCAGAAGGAGCAAGCTGGGTCCTGCCCGTTCATTCACCGACGTGTTCACCCGAGTCAGAAGCCACTTGCGAAGCACGCGTGGACGGCGCCGCTCGGCACAGTAGCAGCACGTTTTCGTCTCTCCTGTCGCGTCCCTTACGTCTTATCAGTGTAATAAGTGTACTGTACTGCCTACCCCCTCGGCTCTCCCCGCCAGCCCGAGGCTTGTATAAAAGGAGAAGAGAGAGAATGGGGGAGAGGCGATTCGGCATTCTGTAATCATTCCCACACAACCACAACAAGAGAAGAGCTAAGGCTCGGCAGGAGTAGGACTATTACCAGCGAGGGGGTCTGAACCTGGGTAAACTCTGTGTGTCGCTCCTCGCCGCGCCCGACGCTCGAATCGAACCGAGCCCGGGCTGATCGGCAAGTAGAAGTAGAAATCTGATAGGGGTGTGATTCACCGTGGTTAAGTGAAGAACTCGCCGTCAGTGGCGCACCAGGTAAGGGGCGCTAGCATCAGTCCGAGTTCTTCGACCTGTTTCCTCGGGCAGTGATGGCGGATCAGCATTCCACGATGGAAAAGGAAGCAGCCGCCAGAGCCGCAGCCGCGGCGTCGGCTGCGGTGATGGCGGTGGATCAGCTGGGCGGCAGCCGCCCGCCAAGGGGTGGCACCCTGGCGGAGAGCAGCCGTCCCAGTCTGGCTAAGCGACGCTTGGCCATGAAGGAGTGCACCCCAGCACAAAACCTCTATGCGGCCAGGGCCCTACTGGACAACCCGCCGGTTCCGGTAACTCCGGACTCCCCGGCGGCGCCATGGTTGGCCAGCTTGGCCCGCTACGTTGACGCCACCGCGAGCTTCAAGGGGCGTGGGAACTGGCGTTTCTGCCTCGTCCCGTTCCTTTGTTTCCCCGCGCCCCTCCCGCGGAAATCCTGGCGGGAAGGAGCGGGGCCAGGATGACAGGAGCCAGGCGGCTCCCGCAACGGTTCGACAAGACAGACGCGGCGGTGGCCCGGACCTTCGGGCCCACTTGGAAGACCGCCATCTACAGCATGGAGAAGACCTACGCGACAAGCTCCGCCGGCGGCGTGACCGAGTGAGCGACTGCGCTATCGTCGCCGCTCGCGGGGGCCGAGAGCTCCCGCGAAGCCGCCTCCGCCGGAGAAGGCGGCGCTTCTTCGGCGCCGTCCGAACGGCGGGCGCGGCGGGACGAGGGGCGCATGCAGGAGCAGGAGGCTCCAGACGTCGTTTACCGCGCCTTTTCAAAGGAGCTGTGCCGCGTGCAGTGGCCGGAGAAGTTCCGGCCCGCCTCCATCCAGAAGTACGACGGCTCCACCAACCCCGACGAGTTTTTGCAGATCTACACCACGGTGATGCAGCAGACTGGAGGGTCGGGAAAAGTTCTGGCGAACTACTTCCCCGCAGTCCTCACCGGCGGAGCCCGCTCATGGCTTATGAACCTGCCTTCGGAGTCGGTGGGGTCGTGGAAGGAGCTCTCCGAGCTCTTCATCACCAACTTCCAGGGCACATTCGTCAGCTTGAAGAATGCAAGCCCGACCTATCAGAGGGCCATGCATATTGCTCACCGCCCCCAGATCGGGCGGAACCTAGAGGTGTACGTCGACGACCTGGTGGTAAAGTCCAAGAAGGCGGAGGAGTTGATCGGCGATCTGGAGGAAACCTTCGTCAACCTAAGGAAGTACTGCATCAAGCACAACCCTGAGAAGTGTGTGTTTGCCGTTCCGTCGGGCAAGCTGTTGGGTTTCCTCGTCTCCCAGAGAGGGATTGAGGCGAACCCCGACAAGATCGCTGCAATTGAAAATATGAAGCCCCCGACGCGACTTCGGCAGATGCAGTGTTTGGTGGGCTGCTTGACTTCCCTGGGCCGCTTTATAGCTCGCCTGGGGGATAAGAGTCTCCCCCTATTCAAGCTCCTGAAGAAGACCAATCAGTTCGAGTGGACCGCGGAGGCGCAGGAGGCGTTCGACGGGCTGAAGAAGTACCTCACTTCTCCACCCGTGCTGGTCGCCCCGGATCCGGGCGAGCCGCTGATCCTCTATGTCGCGGCGAACCCAGGGGTGGTCAGCGCGGTGTTGGTGGCGGAAAGAGGAGTTCAGCTCCCAGTCTTCTACATCAGCAAGGTCCTCCGTGTTGCAGAAACAATGTACTCGCAGCACCAGAAGATGTTGTATGCCGTGCTGACGGCGTCCAGAAGGCTGCGCCACTACTTCCAGGGGCGAGAAATCACTGTGTTGACCAAGTATCCCTTGCGGGAGATCCTTTTCAACCGCGAGGCGCCGGGTCGCATCGCCAAATGAGCCATGGAGCTGGCAGAGTTCGACCTCAAGTTCGCCCCCCGGGTGGCGATTAAAGGGCAGGCTCTGGCGGAGTTCATCAGTGAATGGACTCCGGCGGACGCAGAAGTTGAAGACACCCCAGCACCCTCGCCGTGGACTCTCTTCTTCGACGGCTCGTTCCGGCTGGAGGGGGCTGGGGCCGGCGTCGTTCTGGTGTCTCCCACCGGCAACATTGTTCGGCACCTGGTGGTGCTGGAGTTTCGCGCTACCAACAACGTGGCGGAGTACGAAGGACTCCTCGCTGGGCTCAGGGTGGCCTCAACCCTAGGCATCCGGCGGCTACAAGTTAAAGGCGACTCTCTCCTGGTCATCAACCAGGCAAGGAAGGAATTCACCTGTTCAGATCCCGTCATGGCGGCCTACCTGGCGGAGGTGCGCCGGTTGGAGCGGCACTTCGAGGGGTTGGGCTTCGTGCACGTCCCTCGGCGCGACAACTACATGGCTGATGAGCTGTCTCATATTGCCTCGTCGAGGGCACCTGTCCTGGCTGGGGTCTTTGAAGAAAGACTCGCGGCCGTCTGTCACAGCCCCCGAATCCGGTGGGGACAACATGATTCTTGATGCAGCTCCCACATTTGGAGGAGACATCAGCATTTCTGCAGCAGCTCCCCGGTTGGAGGGAGGATGCGGAAGAACTGCCGAGGCGGTTGAGGCGGAAATGCCAGGCCAGGCAGAGTACGTCGGCGACCATTCTAACGTCGTCGCACTCGTCCGGGAAGGTCAGTGGATGGACCCTATCCTAGCCTACCTCCGGGACAGAGTGATCCCCGACAATGACGCGTCAGCTGAGAAGATAGCGCGCAAGGCCAAGCGCTACGCCCTGGTAGGTGGGGACCTGTATCGCCAGGGCGCTAACGGAGTTCTACTGAAGTGCGTCACTCGAGAAGCGGGGAGCGAAAACCTCTCTGAGATACATGGAGGCATGCGCGGGAGCCACTCAGGGAGCCGGGCGTTGGTCGGAAAGGTCTTCCGCCACGGCTTCTATTGGCCTATTGTCCTCCAGGATGCCTTCGAGCTGGCGAGGAGATGCGAAGCGTGCCAATTTCATACTAAGCAGATCCACCGACCGGCCCAGGCGCTGCAAACCATTCCGCTCTCCTGGTCGTTCGCGGTCTAGGGGCTGGACATCCTGGGCCCGTTCCCGCCGGCGACCGGGGGCTACACGCATCTGTTCGTCGACGTCGACAAGTTCACCAAGTGGGTGGAAGCATCGCCGGTCCCGGCGATCACCTCCGCTGCAGCCATAAAGTTCATGAGAAGCATCTTCGTTCGGTTAGGCGTCACCAGCAGAATCATCACCGACAACGGCGCTCAGTTCAAAAGCGCTGACTTTCAAGATTGGTGTGAAGAGCTGGGCACTAAGTTGTGCTTCGCCTCCGTCGCACATCCGAAGAGCAATGGGCAGGTGGAGTGGGCGAATGCGGAGGTACTCAGAGGACTCAAGACAAGGGCGTTCGATTGCTTAGAGAAGCGTGGCAAGCGCTGGGCCGAGGAAGTCCCCACCGTGCTTTGGGCGCTGCGGACAACCCCCAGCAGAGCCACCGGCGAGACCCCTTTCTTCCTGGTGTACGGTTCTGAGGTGGTGCTCCCGTCAGAGCTCGCCTTCGGATACCCAAGGGTGGCGGCGTACAGTGAAGACGGTGACCCTAACCGGCGTCAGGATGAAGTAAATCTCCTGGAGGAGATTAGAGACAGGGCGGCGATCCGGGCCACCAGATATCAGCAGGCCCTGCGCCGTTATCAAGCAAGAAGGGTGTGTGAGAGAACACTGGCAGTGGGCGACCTCGTCCTGCGCCGAGTTCAGGTGTAGGCAGGCCGCAACAAGCTGTCTCCCCCGTGGGAGGGCCCCTTCAAGGTGGTCTCAGTATCCCGCCCAGGCTCAGTCAGGCTCGCCTTCGAGGATGGTTGCGAGCTGGCGAACACTTGGAACGTTGAGCAGCTGAGGAAGTTCTACCCGTAGGTAGCTGTTTCAGGAGCTTTTTGGGCCTTTCCTTGGAGCCGAGCGGCGAGGTTTCCTTCCTTCCCCGCTCGCCTCGGGGCTGCGATGTACAAAGCCGTCTGTAAAATAAAGATAAGTTCTGTCTCTCTGTGAGCATCTGATTCTCGCCTTAAAAAGTCTGTTAGAAAACATTCTGTTGAAAACTTGTAGCGAGGAAGTACTTAAGACTGATGGCCCCTTAGTTGCAAAGGCGAACGCTTAAACTTGCGCTGGGCGAGGCGAGGCGGACGGAAGGCGTGTTCTAGCCTGGTGTGTCTGCTCGGTCTGGGCTCCGCGCCAACGACGGCACCAGTGTCTAGACCACTTCCGGAAGCTAAGTTCTCACCACGCAATATTCAAGTCGGTTTGCGAAGAGGCCGTAAGGGTTGAAGTAACCAGATGCCTAAGGAAAAAGCGCTCACTTTCAGCAAAACGTTCTGCCTAAAGCTTTTGGCGGTCGCTTGCCTAAGTTCTCTTTTCTCGCAATTAAGAGATTGCGTAAAGATTAACGAGACTTGTGGCAGGGAAAGCAAAAGTTCGCATTAACAGGTCTTATGTACAAGACAAGCAGCGGCGGAGACCGATCACTCCTCTTCGCCGCTGTCTTCCACCTGCGCGGCACCGCCCATATCAGATACTCGGTCGGTGGCGACCCCAACGCGAGACTGTTCGTCTCAGTCCAGCTGGCGCGGAGCTTCTCCTGTGGCGGCGTCAAGGTCGAACGCGGCGTTCTGGGCAAGGCAGTTGCCCAGGATGAATCGCGCAGCTCCAAAAGCGCCGCGGCGACCATCCTCGATCGCCCAAGGGCTTCGGCGGCGCGTCCCACTGCGCCGGCGTACTGCGCAGCCGTTTCTTCCAGCGGGGCGTAAAGAGTGACTCCCAGCGGGTATAGGACATCCGCGAAGTCGCGGTAGGCGGTCCGCAGCATGGCGGTGAGGACCCGGAGGTGCTCAGAGTGCGCCACGCGAAGGTTCGCGGTTTCCTTGGTGGCAGAGGTGGCGGCGGCTTGCGCCGCCGCAGCCTCGCGGGTAGCCGCCTCCTTCGCAGCGATCTCCCGGTCGAGAGTCTGCCGCAGGTCGCCAACAGCTTGCGCCGCCGAAGCCAGCGCACCTTCTCGCGCCGCCCAGGTGTGGGCGAGGGTGCGGAGCGCCTCGAAGGAGCGCCCGACGTCGGCGGCGATGGCAGAAACGGCGTCGGTGTCGGCCTGGGCGGCAGCGGGAAGATCCTCCACCCTCAACGGTGGCGTTACGGTGTTCTCCGTGGCCGGGGGCGCCGTCTCCGTCGGAGGGGTCGGGAGCAAGGCGGGGGCAGGCGGAAGGCGCGAGCCGGAGCTCGAAGCCCCAGGATCCGACCTGTCCCGCGAAGAAAAATCCAATGAGGGTTCAGGTATGCGAAAAATATACAGCATGCTAACCCTAATATGAAAGCACATGTGTGTAGAAAAGTTACCTGAAGCGGGGCCCCCCGAAGACGAAGGCAGAGGGGGGCAGCCTTAGGCCGCCCGGCCGCGGGATCGCCGCAGCCGCTCCTCCTCCCGATGAAGGAGGCGGCGGTGGCGGCGGAATCACCACGTGCGGCGCCATCAGAACGGGCGCCGGCACAGGAGACGGCTCGTCGAGCGCCGGCGCAGGAGGTGCCGGTGTGGAAGATGCCGGCGCAGGCGGCGGCGGCTCCAGAGAAGTCGCCGCGCTCTCGCCAGGGGGCAGAGCGGCGGCATCAGTGGCAGGATCCCCACTGGAGGGGGCCGAAGGAGGTGGAGGCAGCTCAGGACTTGAAGGGCGAGGCCTTTTCGGGCTCGCCTCTCCCTCGTCGTCATCGTCATCTTGGGAGAGGACAAGGCGGCGCTTCCCGAGAGCACGGTCGGCGTCAGTTGGGACGGAAGGCGCGACGGCCACAGGAAGAACGGTGGCCGCAGGAGCTTCGGCGGTCGTCGGCAGAGGATCGCGGATTTGCAGGGGTCGCTGGACCACCTGGACCGCAGGACCAGAAACCTCCATGGGAGGCAGCGCACGCAAGTACGGGTTGCGTTCCCGTGGGTCCCAGTCGCAGAGGGGGCGGGTGCTCGTGGGCAGAAAGATGTCGCCGGCTGGCGCGGGCAGGAGTCCCGCCAACCACTGCCGGAGCACCTCCTCTGACACGTTCCCCGCGGCTGGGCACACAAAAAGAAGAAGCCGCGAGTTGGCAAGGAACCAAGAAGCAAAAGAAAGGAAAAGACGTTCCACGAAATCAGAAGACCCGAAAGAATGCAAGAGTACTCACCTCCAGGGGCAATGCCGGTCCCATCATCGTCGCCGTAGTATTTCCAGGTGGGGCGCACCCTCATGCGAAGTGGGCAGAGACGGCGCCGCAAAAAGTCCGCCGCCACATGGGTTCCGGTGAGCCCATGGTGGCGGAGCTCAGCAATGCGCGCCAGCATCGCCTCCATCTCCGCCGAGTCGCCGGGCTGAGACCCCCAGCTGGCGAGGGATTCCGCAGGACCCTTCGGCTAGCAGGATAGAAAATCTGACCGGGGTGTGATCCGCAGTGGTTGAGCGGTGAGCACGCCGTCACATATCTTCCATTGTCATTTTGGGGCACGCTCTAGAAACAACTGCGTTCACGTTGGAAACCGAAGGGAATTATTTGTATAATTGGGAAGAAGGAAAAATGTTTATTGCCCGGACTGGCATCTTTTTGGAGAAAGAGTTTTTCAAAAGACTAGTGGGAGCAAGGTACAACTTGAAGAGATTCGGGAAACATTTAAAAATGTTTGGGCTCCAGCTAGTACTCAGCAGGATGACCAAGGTGTTGCTGAACCTGTTGATGAGGTGCCAGCCCCACGGAGGTCTATGCAGGCAAGCCGCGCTTCTGAGAGGTTCGTGTTCCTCACGACGGAGCAACACGATGTGTTATTGTTGGAAAATGACGAGTCCAAGGACTATGAGGAAGCGATGGTAGGCCCGGACTCTGAGAAATGCCTAGATGCCACGAGATACGAGAATGAAGAAGAGCCTTGTATTTACAAGAAGGCTAGTGGGAGCGCACTGGTATTTCTGGTCCTGTATGTAGATGGCATACTGTTAATCAAAAATGATATTCCTATGTTAGATGTTGTACAAGCTTGTCCGAGAAAGGGTTTCTCGATGAAAGACTTGGGAGATGCAGCTTATATCTTGAGTGTAAAGATCTATAGAAATAGATCAAAAATGCTAATTGGATTAAGCCAGAGTACGTACATTGACAAGGTGCTAAAACAGTTTAGGATGCATGATTACAAGAATAGTTTCTTGCCACTGCCACTTGGTGTAAGTCTCAGCAAGACTCAGTGTACTTCGACACCTGATGAGAAACAGAGAATGAGTAGGATTCCGTATGCTTCGGCTATTGGATCCATTATGTACACCATGTTATGTACGCAACCAGATTTGTCATATGCTCTCAGTGTCACGAGCAGATACCAATCAAATACTGGTGATGGTCACTGGGTGGCTGTAAAGAACATCCTTAAATACTTGCGAAGGACTAAGGAAATGTTCTTGGTCTTTGGAGCAGAGGAGGAGCTCATTGTAAAGGGTTGCGCTGACACCAGCTTTCAAACCGACAGAGATGATTCAAGATCTCAATTAGGGTTTGTATTCTATCTCAATGGTGGCGCAGTGAGCTAGAAGAGTTTATATAAGGGGGGCGCGGGGGCGGCGTAATATATGAGCTGAGCCTTGACCACGCCAAGCTATCGCGCGCCCCTCTTGCTCCCCATAAACCCTAGCCGCACAGCGAGGTGCTTGCACACCCCGTGTGGTGTTCCTGCTTGGTACATGTGGATACTGCAAGAGGCGTTTCCATACGCGGACGCGTTGTTCGATTGGATCACTGGCAAGCACTTGGCGAACACTGGCGTGCATCGGCAAGCACTCGGCGAGAACAAGCGAGCACTCGGTGGTGATTGGGACGTGTATGTCTACGTCCTCTACTTGCACGCATCTGCTTCCGCTGCATCGGCGCGTCAAAGGTAACGATATGTGATCGTCTACTCGCATATGATCTTCGGTGAATCACGGTAGAAAATTTTGAATTTGTGCTCGCGTAGCATACCCGTTTCCCCGCAGCCTCATGGGCAACTACCACGGAAAGGGCATTGCCCCTGCGCCCACAAGGGAGGGACTCCGAATAGCAAAGGTTCAGTGGAGTGACACTGAAGATGGACGACGCTACCACTCCAATGAAAGGCCTCAAGAAGATTGAGAGATGGTGGAGGTGGACTTGCGGCACACCAAATCAAGAAAAATTGATTTAATAATAAATATATAAATGAATATTGCGAAAGCATGGCCCATCTTGTGGATATTGGGATGCTGAGCCTGCTTCCATGCATCACAAGGGAGGGACTCCGAATAGCAAAGGTTCAGTGGAGAGACACTGAAGATGGACGACGCTACCACTCCAATGAAAGGCCTCATGAAGATTTAGAGATGGTGGAGGTGGACTTACGGCACTCCAAATCAGGAAAATTGATTTAATAATAAATATATAAATGAAAATTGCGAAAGCATGGCCCATCTTGTGGATATTGGGATTTTGAGCCTGCTTCCGTGCATCACGATGGAAACGGCCTATACATCGCTGTGCACGGCGAAAGTGCCTACTTCGGCCATACGGCGCGGAGGAACCCGGCTGCTGCTACCATGCGTCCAGGCCCCTGCGTGTTGGCGCAGGCGCGGGCTGCATCGAATTCCCACGCGCTGCTGCGTTGGAGTGCGTTCCACTGTAGACTGTGTACAATTGAACAGTGTGCCTGATTGCTCAGATTCCCGCTTGCTGCAAATCATTCACGGGCTGGCGTGAGCGGCAAAACACGAAGCTGGAGCCCGGTCATTCCTTGTGTACCACGCACTCGTCTTATCCTGTTTGCCACGAGCGTTCCGACCGTGTTTAATCAGTGAGTAATAAATTACATGTTTACGATAATTTAATGCACACTTCGGCTATAAAAGCAGGGCTCGTACTCAGTCCGCTGCACTCCATCCTCACTGCCCCGGGTGCTCACTGAGGCCTTAGCTCTTTTTCTTTCTCACTCTCCTCGTCGAGGTACCCTGTTGTTTTTGTTTTTTCCTCATTATTTCATGCGTTGAATGTGCAGGTAGTGCTGGTACCTCGGGTGGAAGACGAAATAATCTAGTAAATGATGTTCATTGCAGGAATTTTTGCAAGGCATGCATTTTATTAAACCGACATGAGAAGACGTGTAGATTTTGTATACATTAATGACTAAGTATGGAATAATTTATAGTAGTGGTATGAAAATATTAAAACCGAATCTGCATGTCATATTTGGAGTAAGCTAACCGATTAAAAAAGGTTATTGTTGCACTCGCATGCGAAAGAACAGGAGTAAATTAATTAATTTGTGATGTTGCATGCATGAGCATGTAAGACAATAGTTCTCCACTAAGAATACTTAGCATTTTAGGTACGAACTAAGTTAAATGGTAATTAATCGCATAGTGACCAGACATGTAGAATCTACATAAATTAATGAGTAATTATAAAATAATTTATAGTAGTGGTAAGAAACTACTAAGGCCAAATCTGCATGTGATATTAATTCGTATCATAATAAGTTTGTTATGTTTTATGTTTAATAAAGTCAGCTAGTTAATCAGTTTGTTATGTTACATGCATGCACATGTAAAAAATAACTGTCCAGTGACAATTCATTATTTCATGCACGGTGTTGCTACCTCGTTAGTAGACTGTCCATATATTATTATAAGGTATACATTTTAATAAACCATCGCGAGCAGACTTACAGAATGACTAGTTGCAATTCTGTCCAGAAACTTTCCTCCGCGCAGCAGTCAGCGCTAGTTTTTTAGAAAAATCTAAAAAAACATTTTTGAGTGATTCCAGTTGGAAAGATGCGTGACTCACACACCCATCTGTGGTAAAAATCTCAAGATCACTAGTTACCTGGTTTGGGAGTTATGAAGTGAATAGCGTGCCCCAAACTTGTAGCCCCGAGTTCCTGACAGTTCTTGGTATATGATTTTTCATGATTTTTCTGTAAGGACTTTTAAGGATATTTTTGGTGGAGACGACAAATTGACACATAGGGAGAAAAATTCCCATGATTTGTAGAGCACATTAAAGCCACGAACCTCCTGCTCCATGAGAGGACAAGTTCTGAAAGAATCTGCTTTTGCTTTTTGAGAGTTTCTTTGGGGTATTGTCATGATCTCTTTTCAAAAGCAAAATTTGAATTTATTCCTCTTGTTTGGACACCTGACAACCAGGATTGTGGCTCTAAATCCCCACATATTCATATGGATATCATCTATACAAGTCATGGGTATACATAGTAGTCATGTTGTCCATCGCGGGTTGATTTTCGACACGAAGCAGTTTTTGCGGAATGCTTAGAGGGGCTGCATGTGCAAAAAGAAAGTGTCAAAATTAATTAGCGTTTATTCAACCCCCTCTAGCCGCCTAGCTCGGGTCTTCAACTGGTATTAGAGCATTTGATTTGGTGCTTCTTTGCAAATCTTGATCGATTTTTTAAGCCGATCCATATTGCTATTTGAGCTATGGCGGACAAGTATTCCACCAAACCCCCCATATTCTCCGAAGCCGATTTTTCCTATTGGAAGGCTAGGATGAAGACATATGTGATGGCTCAGGGCTACAATGTTTGGCTTAAGATCATGGACCCATATGAGTTTCACAAGGAGGTGACGGCCGCGAATCAAGCCGATGTGGAGCTTAATGCAAAAGCTCAAAATTTTTTGATTCAAGGCCATAGCCGAGGGGAGTACGAGCGGGTGTCGGACATCACCACAACCCACAAAATCTAGACGACCCTCCAAGCTTACCACGAGGGGATGGCTCATGTTAAGGTGGTGAGACAAGACCAACACAAAAGAGAGTACAATCGATTTACTTAGAAGCCGGGTGAAACGCTTGACTCATATTTCACCCGCTTCAGCATGATTCTTGCCGATCTCCGTTCGGTTGAAGTCAAATATACCGATTCGGAGATCGCCAGACACTCTCTCTGCTTTGGATCTTAAGGTCTGGGATGTGAAGGTGACTGCAATCCGACAGGCAGCCGATCTCTTGACGCTGACCTTGGAAGCGCTCTATGCTAGTCTCAGGACGCACGAACCTGAGCATCTCCCGAAAGAGCCCAGTTCCTCATCCACTGCCTTGATAGCTGACCCCTCTGGTCGTGGTTCTTCTGATGTTGCCGGTTTCTCATTCTCTGCCCTCTGTGAGCTGTCCAATGATCAGATGGACAAGATTCCTGAGGAGCAGCTTGCCTTGTTGGCCAGGAAATTCTCACATGCTTACAGACGAGTGGCCGATCGGAGTAGAGGCATCACGAGGTGCTTCGGTTATGCTGGTCTCAACCATATGAAGCGTGATTGTCCAAAGTCCGGAGGAGAGGAGCGGAACTACTACGTCGCGCCAGCACGGAACGCCTACATCAACAAGAACCGCAACATCAAGGCCGGTAGTGGAAGTGACAAGAAGAAACCACCTAAGCGGTTGATGAAGGGACGTCGCATGGTCGAGAAGGTGCTGGCTGCTATGGAAGAAGCCGTCATCTCCGACAAGGAGGATGGACACTCGGATGATGGTGAGGATGAGCCGTCGGAGAACGACGACGTCGACTACACCGGCATGTGCTTCGTGGCACACGGCGATATCGGCTGTAGCGACTCGGACATCTACCACGCCAACGACGATAAGGTAACTGATGAACAAGATTCCTCCTATTCTGAACTTTTGGAAGCTTTAGTTAAAATTCATGACAAGTACACTAGGGTCTTGGCCAAGAAAAATATCCTTAAAGTTTAACTAAAAAATGCTAAACCTGCTGCTTGCTCTAATTGTGGGAAGCTCAATCTAGAATTGGATGAATTGAAAATACATTTTAGGAATGTCACAATCCAACTAGAGAATGAAAAATGTAGAATTGTTTCCGAGCCTGTTGACTCTAATGGGTGGTTAGAGTTTGATAGTGTCATGACTGATTTCAATGAATTAAGGACAACTCATAATAGTGTACTCGATTTGAATGAAAAACTTAGAGAAGTTAACGTTAAGCTTGTAGCAGATCTAGATGATAGTAGGAAGAATTTGTTCCTTATTACTTCTGATCTAGAGTGTGTCTGCTTAATGAACCCTACCATGCTTTGCCCTGATCCCTCTGCACACTCATCTAAGGACCCAGTCAGTCCAGTTGCGGGCTGTAGCGATCATGCTCCACCTAAGAACCCAATAAACTCATATGAGAGTTGTAGTTTCCACTCTCTTGATTCTACATGAAATAATTGCACACTGTTGAAACTTGAGAATTTGAACTTGCAAGCTAAGATTTCTGAGCTTAATAATACTGTTCTTGATGCCTCTGTGTGTGATCGATGTCTTGAGCTTGATGGGGAGATGGGTAGGATCTACCAGGACATGAGTGATAGATTTGAGGGTAGGTTGACCCAAGCTCAAAATGTTGAGTGTCTTTCCTGTCAGGCTCTCAAGAGGGAAGTTAAGATCCTAGGTGAGAAGTGTAGTAAAGCCTTGGGAAATGGTACAACTGATAGCCAGGACTCTTCGGACTCTTTCTCTTCTTGCGTGTTTTGTCCCCAACTCCATCAGGAGTGCGAGTACCTCACGAGCACTCTTGAGAAGTTTGTTAGGGGCAAACAGAAGCTGAACTTGATACTTGACAAAAGCAAGATATCAGGGGATAGAGGCGTGTCGCCGAGTAGCGTGTCGCCGAGCCGTAGACTTGGAGTCGTTGGCGTGTAGCCATACCGGGCACTCGCGGCGCGAGATGGCGTACAGCCGAGCAGAAGACTTGTGAGCTCATAGCGCGGGCGTAGGCGTGTAGCCGAGTAGCGTGTTGCCGAGTCATAGACATGGAGGCGCAGGCATGTAGCTGGGTCAACGGAAGTAGTCGTTCATGTCCCGATCAACACCGAGTAGGACACGCCGTGGTCGGCGTCGAACAACACATACTTGCCGAGGTCGCGCCTGAGGTCGGCGAAGTCGGCCGTAGTCGTAATGGATCTCCACACGGTTGGTGTAGCTTGATGAAAGTCGATAAAAGTCCTCGCTGTTCTTCAACGTCCCACGAGATGTGGCACTATTAATCCTCACGCCGTGGCCGGCACCGATGAGCTTTACGAGCTCGCCAAATTTTGCGACCTCTCTGCGTAGTCTGTCTTCAAAAAGGTTCCACGGTCGCATCCGAAGTCGGATTCAGGAGTTTTTGGGTTCGTTGGAAAGATAATGAGATAAGTTTTCCAACGCATCTTATTTCAAACCAAAATTTCTTCGGAGTCAATAGGAAATCACGACACAAATTCCATCCAAATTTTGAACGAAAACAGATTGCATCTTCTGACGTACGACTTGTCGTTGATGAAGCCGGTGTCGAATGATGGAACCATGATCATCGAGGCCGATTAATTTGCTGCTGATGACGGTCACCACCCGAGATTCGTTCTTCATCGGGACCTCACCGTATCCGAGTTGAGAATTAAGTCCCCGGCGCACTACTCGTCAGTAGGCGGCGGTGGCGTTCCCCAACACGACCGGGAGTCCGAGTGAAGCGCTATTGAATTCCATCCCGGATCGAATCTTGTCCAAACCCGAAAAAGCGTTGTTGAAGTCCTTGGTTGAGTTCTCACCGTATCCGAGTCGAGAATTAAGCGCCCGACACACCAATCGGGAGTATGTGACGGCGGCGTTTCCCGACCCGAACGGGAGTCCAGACGAAGCAATGTCTATGTTCTCCTCAGAGACGAAGAAGTGTTGGTCATCGATTGTTTGGAGAAGCACGTCCTATTGGCATGCCATAGCCTCCGCAGATGGGTTTTACGAGCTTGCTGAGATTCGCGACCTTTTCCGCGCAGTCTGCCTTCAAACGGAAACCTCGGACACATCCAGACTCCGTTTTGGGCGTTCTTGGGCTTCACGGAAAGCTGACAAAGGTCTTGTTCTTTTCAGTGTATCGTGACGTTGCTTTTTTACTGTAGCAAATTTTGTTATTTTTATATAGCCTATATGTTGTGATAATTTGTTACGATTTTTTCGTGACTTTCAGTTGTCCTTCCAAAGATTCTAAAACTATTTTTAAATTAATTTTTATAATATTTATACCTCTTTTCAAGGGCTCTCAAATTTGCTACGGTATTACGCCAACACAACGATACACTGAAAAGAACAAGACGAAAATTATCTTTCCAATGATTAACGGGAATTGAAGAAACAAGATGACGTCTAGAATCTGTCTTCGAGCCTCGATGTATACGAGTCAGGAAGCGAGCCCTTGGCGTACTACTCATGAGTAGATGGCCGTGGTGTTCCCCAACCCGAGCGGGAGGTGTTGTTGTAGTTCCTCCCAGATTGGATCTGATCCAAATCGGAGAGGTGCGGTTCACCGAAGTCATTGCTGATGCAGTCGGCTCCCGAAGCGGAAAGCCTGGCCAGGGGCGAAGACGACGGCGACTCCGTTGATCGAAGCCATCGAGCTCGATGAAGATGATCTTGACGCTTCCCCTACCTAGCGCGCCAACTGTCGACGGTAGCTAACCGGGGTTATCATCGGTAATGATTATATATGGGGCGATGCTCAAGATCCAAACTCGATGGTAGCACAAGACTGGGGGTCTTTTTTATATAGGTTCAGGCCCCCATGGTGGAGGTAATACCCTAGGATTATATGGGGTATATGTGTACAAGATGATGGAGAGATCTTTCATATGTTGTGTTCTCGGCCTCAAGTTGTGTTATGAGGCGTGGGTACTAGATTGGATGCCAAACTATGGCCCCCCTACCCCACTTTATATAGTGGAGGGGGGTGGGGTTACAAGGAGGCAACCTGGTCGGTTACGAGGTAGGATTTCTATCTCTATCCTCTAGCCAGATACGTAGTTATCCGGGATTACAAGTGTATCTTCCTTGCCGGGCAAGCCTTATAGAGTCCGAGTGGTACACGTCCTTATACACCCGACTTGGTCCATCCCCTATCGGGTGGTCATTTAGGCCCGCCGTGTGGGTACCCGGGGTCTATGTTATCCATAGTAGCCCTCGAGTGCTTCATAGTCGAGTTGCTGCTCCTTTTTACCGCACTTTGGATGAGTCATGCTTCATACCGAGTGCTTGTAGATTGTTGATGCTTCTTCCTGACTGACTTCTACTCGTTATCTGCGAGGAGATTGTGATGGACTCATAGAGATCATTAGAGTTTTTAGTGATACCCAGCCTGGGATTGCCGTAGTTCTGGCGGTCGGCTCTTTGTAAGGTGCGTCACTTTGATTTTTGATGAAGTGCTAGCTAGACGCGTATTGCGATGTACCGCTATTGACCCAACTTGGGGCATACCATGAAGAATACAACAGTCGGACCATCATGGGACGTATCTTAAGCTTAACGGTAACTGTACCCAACCGGAGTGTGATACAGCTAGCGGACCAACCTAGGGCATACCATGAAGTATAGGCATCTGGTTCCATTGGAATGCAGCGACCGGCCCAACATGGGGCATGTCATCAGCCAAGTGGTACCTGTACCCGACCAGAGTGGGATACATCTGGTGGCCCCAGAGGGCGCACCTTTTGGTTTTGGCTGAATAGCCAAGCGATACCTTTACCCGACCGGAGTGGGATACAACTGGTGGCTCCAGAGGGCGTACCATATTTTTAACCATCTGGTACCTGTACTCGTAGAGTAAAGCAATTGTCCTAACATGGAGCATACCATCAGGATAGGGTTCGGCCAAATGATACCTGTATTCGACTGGTGCTGCACATAGCTAATGTCCCAATATGGGCATATCATTGTTGTCAGCCGGATAGTACCTATACCCGACTGGAGTGGGATACAGCTGGCGATCCCACCATAGGGAATACCTTAAGGATAGAGTTTAGCCGTATGGCATCCATACCCGGGTTGCGGTGTACAACGTCGGCCCCAACTGGAGCGCCATCGAAACTCAATCCCGACATCACTGGTATCTGATCCTGACATGTAATGACTAACTTGTGACCCAACATGGGGTATAACAAGAGATGGGTATTTTTTGTAACAATGCCGATAGTCGACCCAACATGGGGTGTACCGAGGCTGAATTTGTCTCAGCCCGGTTGCGCTTATAGTCATTGGTTGTGACGCACAGCTGGAAGGCCATAGTTAGTGCTCAGGGTGCAAGGTGGCCTATGGCCAGAGGCGTAAGCGTATAGCCGTAGCGAAGTTGGCGTGGGCATGTAGTGTGGCATAGACTTGAATGCTCGAGGCGAGAGTGTAGGAGCGTAGCCATTGGGGCACTTGCTTAGCTATAGATTTGGACGGTCGAGACGCGAGCATAGGCGTGTAGCTGTGCCAAGCGCTCGCCGAGTCGTAGTTGTCGCTCATTGTGTGGGTCCTTCTTACTCGTATACGGAGTTGTAGAAGGTATTTGATGAGGTAAAAACCCATGAACCCCTGTAGCATGTACATGTATTAAAACAGTTATATGGATGTAAAAAAGCAACCGCTTTGTTTATGTAATTTGAATGTCCTTTTGTTCCTTTTCCTTTTTGAACTTTAATTCCTCCAGGTAATCTTCCTTTTGTTATGCACTCTGCCCGACTAGTCTAGCCCCCCGTGCGTTGGGAATTGGCTCATGGCTATTTTCCCAAGCACGCGTATCGAGTGATTAGAGTTCGCTGTTCGTGGGTCAGAGCTTCACTACTCAGAATAGTACTCGGATTCCTTTGCAATTATTAAGAAAAAGAAACAAAAGTGCACACAAGTGCACCTATTAGGTGTAGCCCCTGACTTACTGCTTAGTTGGAGACCAACTAAGTAGCAAGTCAAGAAACAACTTAGATCTATATGAAAAGATTATCGTAATGAGAACTTATCTCTGATGTTGGCGTAGGCGTGTAGATGAGCCGTAGACTTGGGCGCTTGTGGTGCAAGCATAGGCGTGTAGCCAAGCGGGGCGCTCGTGGCTCGCGATGGCGTACAGTCGTGTTGAAGACTTGGGCGCTCGTGGCGTGGGCGTAGGCGCGTAGCGTGTCGCCGAGCCGTAGTCTTGGTGGTGTAGGCGTGTGGCCATACTGGGAGCTCGTGGCGCACAACGGCGTATAGCTGAGCTGAAGACTTGGACGCTCGTGGTGTGAGCGTAGGCGTGTAGCCGAGTAGCGCATCGCCAAGCCGTAGACTTGAAGGCATAGGCGTGTAGCCTTACCGGGAGCTCATGGCGCGCCATGGCGTGCAGCCGAGCTGAACACTTGAGCGCTTGTGTCGCGAGCGTAGGCGTGTAGCCTAGCAATCCATCTCGCTACGGACTGCTCAGCATCAGGAGATGCAAAAGCCTCAGTGAGGGTGCATGGTTCATCATCTACAGAATAAATCGCAAAATCATCACCAAATGACTTTTCAGTCCTTTGCCTCTTATTCCTCCTCAACTCCAATTTAAGAGTAGGCTCAACCACCTCAGGAGGAATAGAGTAATGCTCGTTAGAGCCATCTGGTGCGATTATCTCATTCGATCTCATTGGAAAGATAGTCTCAAACGATCTCATAGGAAAGATAGTCTCAAAGAAAGTCGCAACCTGAGACTCCATAAGGTCATTTGGAGCGACTTCGCTCGTCTCGGATTTGACCACTAGAAACCTATAGGCCGTGCTATTTAAAGCATACCATAGGAAGACACATTCGACAGTTTTTGGTCCTAATTTCCTTTTCTTAGGCACGGGCACATTCACCTTAGCAAGGCAAGTCGACAGTTTTTGGTCCTAATTTTCTTTTCTTAGGCATGGGCACATTTACCTTAGCAAGGCAACCCCAAGTCCTAAGATGAGACAAGTTAGGCTTTCTCCCCTTCCATCCTTGATACGGAGTCACCTCGTGATTGCGTGGAGCCACCCTATTTAGGACATAGTTGACTGTGAGAACCGCCTCCCCCCACCAGCGAACCGACATACCAGAACTTTGCAACAAAGAATTAACCAAGTCGCATATAGTTCGGTTCTTCCACTCGGCTACCCCATTTGACTAGGGAGAGTAGGGAGGTGTGGTTTCATGAATGATACCACATTCTTCACAGAAATGGAAAAAATCCTTGGAGATGTACTCTCCTCCTCTATCAGACCTCAACCGTTTAATAGTCTTCCCTAGTTGGTTTTCCACTTCAGCTTTATAGATCTTAAAATAATCTAGGGCTTCATCTTTAGTTTTCAATAGATATATATAGCAATATCTACTACTATCATCTATGAGAGTAAAGAAGTATCGCTTCCCCCCCCTTAGTTGAAATGCCATTCATCTCACACAGGTCGGAGTGGACTAGCTCTAGTGGAGAGGTGCTTCGCCCTTCAACTGTATGAAACGGTTTTCGAGGCTGCTTAGCTTGCACACACCTCACACTTGGAGCCCTTCTCATAGCTATACTCTGGAATTAAATTCATCTTGCTCAACCGCACAATGGCCTCAAAATTCAAATGACATAAGTGAGAATGCCATACATCATGATGTTTATTACAAACCACATTGAAAATGGAAAGATTGTTCTGACACAAGACAGAGAGACTGAACATGTCACCTCTCTCATACCCCTTGCCTATGAAGGCACCAAACTTGGTCAAGATGACCTTATTTGACTCAAACACTAATCTGACACCCTGACGACATAAAGCAGAGCCACTGATCAAATTCCGTCGCATCGTGGGCACGAACAACACGTCACGAAGAACCAGCGTCTTGCCCGAAGTCAACTTCAAGCAGACCTGGCCGACTCCTCGTATACGTGCTGATGCTCCATTGCCCATCAAGACGGATCCACAATCTTGACCCTGAAATGAAGTAAAAGAGCCTCTGTCAGCAGCTATATGACGCGTAGCACCCGTATCGATCCACCAATCAAGTGATGAATCAGCCATAAAGGCTCTAGGTACATACCCTGTGGAGGAGCTAGGAGCCACCTCCGCAACATGCGCCTGGGCCTGAGGGCCATTCTGCTGTCCTGGACCTGGTCCTTTGCCCTTGCGGTCACGGCACCTTCAAGCGATGTGCCCGGGGTTGCCACACACATAGCAAACCAGATCCTCTTTCTTCTTCTTCATGTTCTTGCCATTGGCGCCAGTCTGGTTCTGGGGCTTCTTCTTCTTCTTCCCACCACCAGCCTTGGAGTTCTTGGCATCAGCCACATTGGCCTGGACAGGGGACGTAGAGTACTTTGAGCCTCCACTAGCACGGGCCCGCTCCTCGACATTTATAGCTGCGTGAAGCTCAGGGAACGTTAGGCGCTCCTTCATATGTCGGCGAGCAGTCACAAAGTCACGCCACGAGGGCGAAAGCTTGGCTAGGGCTACATTCACCTGAAAACTTTCAGGCAGGAGACACTTAAAAATGGTTCAGGTCCCTCACATGGAGCTGAAGCTCCTAGACCTGCTCCACAATCGAGCGGTTCTCCACAATCCTGTAGTTCAGGTAACTCTCGGCCACAAAGCTCTCATTCCCGTTATCCCCTTCTGAAAATTTCAGCTCCAGGTCATCCCACA
>SPJY01007910.1:135303-198473 GCA_005191435.1 Raddia distichophylla | reverse complement strand
TTCTTCCAGTGCCTCGACCGCGCGGCCCGTGTCGGCGACGCGGATCCCGACTTTCCCTCCGACGATGACGAGGACGGCGGCGGCGGCGACGACGTCCGCCTCTCCTTCGCCACCGCCGTCGGCGACCAGGCCGAGCTAGACCTGGACGAGGAGGGGGAGGAGGAGGAGGACGACGCGTCGAGGTATGACTACGGCATGTGGATGGCCGCCGAGCCCATGTCCATCCAGGAGCGCCGCCGCCGGCTGCTCCAGGGGATGGGGCTCGCCAGCAGCCGGGACCTCCTCCGCAGCCGCAACACCAGGACAAGGCTCCCCCCGGACATCCCGCGCGGCGCCTCCCGCCGGCCACCGCCTCCACCAGCCACAGCGCCGACCACCGCCCCGGTGGCGGCGCCGGTGGCAACCGTCGCCGTTCTGACAAGGTGCCGCTCCGACAGCAGCCTCGCCGTCCGGAGCGCCGCCGCGAGGAAGCCGCAATCGTTCCGCCGCGTGCGCTCTATGCCGCACTCCCTGCATGGCTCGCCAGCCCACAAGGCCCTGCGCGCCGCCGCCGCTCGCTGTTCGTCGGCGTCGCCGGCGGCGGCGAGGCACCAAAGAGAGGAGAGCAGCGAGGGCAACGACATCGTCCGCCGGAGCTTCACAATCAACAGCGGCCAGTCGACGGGTGGTGCCGGCGAGCTCGAGCGGTTCATCGGCGGCAGCACCACGATCGTGAAGCAGTTCATGCGGCGCAGCCAGAGCCAACCGGAGCCTGCCGGCGCCGGGGCCGACGGCGCTGGTAAGCCTGGGAAGAAGAAGCACCGGTGGCTCAAGAACATCAAACTCGTCGCCTCGGCGGCCGGCCTCATCCAGGAGAAGGACGCTGACGTCAACGGCCTCAGCAGGTCGTCGACGGCGACGCCGCCGGGGACGGTAGCCTCGGCGGCGTCGCCGTCGCCGGAGAGGCTCAAGGTGCACCACTATGGCAAGGCGACGAAGGAGCTGACTGGACTGTACATGAGGCAGGAGGTGCGCGCGCACGAGGGCTCCATATGGAGCATCAAGTTCAGCCCCGACGGCCGGCTCCTTGCCTCTGGCGGCGAGGACCGCGTCGTGCGCGTCTGGAGGGTCGTCGACGCCGACGCCGACGCCACGTTGGTCGGCGAGGCGCAGGAGGTCTCGGCTAGCGCCGACGACGGCGCTGCGGCGCCGGCGCCGGGGCTGGCGGCGCAGCTGTCGAAGAAGGTGCGCCGCGGGAAGAGCACCAAGCACGACGCCCTCCCGGATCACGTCGTCGTGCCGGAGACCGTGTTCGCGCTCGCCGGCGAGCCGGCCTGCGCCTTAGCCGGCCACCTCGACGACGTGCTCGACCTCTCCTGGTCCAAGTCCCAGGTTAGTTACAATCCTCCTCTCCGCCGCCATTGATCTTGCACCAACTGCATAAGCACAGCTCGTATACGTAAGCCATTCTTCCTTCTTCTTCCTCCTCGCTGCCTGCAGCAGCTGCTGTCGTCGTCCATGGACAAGACGGTGCGGCTCTGGGACATGGAGACCAAGGCGTGCCTGAAGCTCTTCGCGCACAGCGATTACGGTGAGTTTTTCCGATTGAATGCACGAGGCCACGTGCAACGCAAGGTTTTTGAGAAGAATGATCCTTTGAAAAACGAAGCCACCATAATAATTAGGGAGGTGCTAGCTCGCATGCGCCTGCACCTGCACCTAGCAAATTGTGCAGGCGCCTGCAGCAAAATAGCCACGCAGCACAGGAGATCGGCTGCAAATTAAAGCCATGCAATAGATGCAACAAAAAAGAAAATAAATCTAAAATAAATAGAAACAAAAATAAATCTATAATAAACAGAAAACAAAAGTAAATCTATAATAAATAGAAAACAAAAATAAATCTATAATAAATATAAAACAAAATATATCTATGCAAAAATCGACCTCGCGCAAACAATTCCACTATCGCGAAACATTTCTTCCATAAATACAAATATGGAAAAACAGTAGAAAAAAATAGAATTTTTTCGCAAAAAATTTCACTATCGCGAAGCGTTTCTTCCATAAATATGAATGTGGAAAAACAGTAAAAAAAAGTGGAATTTTTTGTGCCTGCATGTTTTGGCTAGTTGCAGGCGTCTGCAAAATAGCAATCCCGTAATAATTAATCCTAAAATGCTAGAAGATCCCACATTAATCGAAGATAAAAAGGAGGATCCACACTGTTGATTATAGTAGAGCCCGGTTATAATAACTTAGATTAAAAAGGAAAAGTCCTTACTGCAATAAATTAATAATATAAATAGGAATCCATGTCAACTACAAAGTTAGAAAGGAGTTCATATGAAACACAATAAAAGCATAGATTTAAAATAGAAAAGAGTCCATATCAACCATAAAAAATTAGCCACGTCAATACGCAGGACATCATGCTCGATAAACAAGACGGCGTAGATCAATACTCCCTCCGTTCTGAATTTTTTTTATGAAGTCAACAAACGTAAACTTTGACCATTAATTTCTTTCATATTATATCATCAACAACTACAAAATTAACATCATATCAAAGTACATTTAAATAAGAATATAACTATATCACATATATAACATTGAACATATATGTTCCTAGCATAATTATTGGTCAAACGTTCTAAACATTGACTTTTTAAAATACATGCACACCTTACATTTTAGAACGTAGGGACTATTCACTTCTTGTAATATTATAAGCACTTTTTTGAATTCAATAAATGAACTCCACTACGTTCTAATTACGTTCTGGGGGGATGCACATATCAATCAATAAATATTACAAACCCGAGAACTCGCTTCGTCTCGGCGCCATGTGGCCCTCCCCGCGCGTCGCGCTCGCTCGCCGCTCGCCCGACGCTCGCGTCGCGCGGTAACGAGCAGCGTTTCGCCGCCACGTGGCCCTCCCCACGCTCTCGCTCGCTCACCGCTCGCGCGAGGCTCGCCTCGCGTGAGTTTTCTCGTCGGCTGGCTCGGCGCGCCGCGGACGCGCAACGCGGCTAGCATATATACTAGCCTCGTACGTGCGCCCATGGTGGGCGAGGCCGGGAAAAGCGCGACGGGCGTGTGAGGCCGGAAAAAACGTGGCGGCGCGCGGGAAAAATGCGGCAGCGTGGCACCGGGAAAAATGCAGCAGCGGGTGGCAAGCCCCGAAAAAACACGGAGGGCCCACGCGCCTAGGGAAAAAAAGGGAAGAATGGGAGCACATGGCATTCGAACCAGGGGCTCATAGGTGACCAACTGGCCGAGCTAACAAACTAGCCAAACCACCCGCGTTCCTGATATCTGCGCGAAAAAAGCGTTTTATACGTAAAAATAAAATGGACGGCCGGATCCGCCTGGCGCGTGCGATCGAACGGCTGTGAACAAACGGGGCGACGTGGCACATCGACTGTGACGCGTGGCAGCGAGGGGCAGCTCAATGTTCGGCTTTGTACTATTTATCGATGATGGGATAAGATAAGATCGACGTAAAGACGAAGAAAACATACGCATGTATGTTTGGCCAAAAAAAAAATTGGCTAGCCGTTTATGAAAATATACGTATATACGTATGAGCAGCGCCGAGCACCTCTGTGGCTGAATAGACTCGGAGAAGGGCGCACGGGCCACGCCGATAAACACACAGCACGGAAAGCAGAAGGAAACGTGGCGAACAAATAGACTCGGAGCAAAGCTCCCCTGCGGCAGCACGCAGCGCATTGATGGGAGAGCAGCCACACGTCCAGCACGGAAGACGCAAACACGGCTGCTGCTGCTGCTGCTGCTCCAACCATAGCAGAAACTCGGCTTTGTAAGATAAGAAGATAAGATTTTTATTGATGCTCATGCGTGGCTGCATGCATGCATGCAGTGACGTGCGTGCAGTTCAACCCGGTGGACGACGGCTACTTCCTGAGCGGGTCGCTGGACTGCAAGGTGCGCATCTGGAGCGTGGCGGCGCGCCACGTCGTGGACTGGAGTGACCTCGCCGACATGGTCACGGCCGCATGCTACACCCCCGACGGCCAGGTGCGCAACTCCTCTCGCATCAACCACGGCTCGATTGATTTCCCGCCAAAATTGATCCTACGTACGGCCAAGATCCTTCACTGACACGCGTGATATCTACGTGCCCATCTGCATGTGCTCAAACTAATTCCTAGGCTGCGATTATCGGGTCGCACAAGGGGAGCTGCCGATTCTACAAGACTACAGGTATGAAAAAGATCGATTTTGCTGTTTCGCAGTCACCTAGCTGCAAATCCCGATTTTTATACGGTTGATTCAGAGTTGTCTGGTTTTTTCACGTTCTTCCTCGTCTCTAGCTGCACGCGTGGTGCCACCGTCTTATTCATCTCCGGTCGTCTCCATTGTCGCGAGATTTGGGTAGGGTTTAGGGGAGTAGGAAGGATACCATTGTGCTTAGAGGGACGTACAAGAAGACGGCGAACCAGCGATGGGGAGAAGATTGTGGTGAGGCAACAAGGCGCCGATGATAGCATCGAAACCACGGGCATGGTTGAAGGCGGCTGGGTGACGGCGGCAGACACATCAGCATCAACGAAGGGATTTAGGGTGGGTGGGATAGAAAGACGAGCTGGTGAAGACGATATCATCCACTATAGTGGTGCCCAAGAGGTAGCTAGAAAAGAGATGGAAATGCACGAAACGACGGTCATGGCAAGATCCAATCAGGAGGGATGAGGGGATCATGAGTCATGACTCACGAGGGGAGGGGTGGATCAGGAGTAATTGATGTGGCTGATGCATTAATTTGGGTCGTTCCCTTTTGATCCAATGGCCAAAAACTCAACCGCACAAAATGAAAAAAAAATATAGGCGCATGTTGACCAATTCCCTGGAAGTTTTTCTATTTTTTTGTGGTTGGTTAACATGGGGCTAATTATCTGGCAGTCGAATAAAATTGTGCCTCACAACCTTGCCGCCCTACTCCACCACTCCTTTCTGTTCTCCTACCTCTTCGACATGAGTAGCTCTGCGCGCCTACCCTACCACCAACACCCTGCTCGCCTTTGCCAGCCTCATTCTTTGGCCTACAAGACCCTCATTGCCTTGCAGCTCTGTCCGCTTCCACTAGCTAGCACGCCAACTCCACCCAATCTAGTTTCAATTGTCGTGTGCTGAGCCACCTCTATTAAATCTATAGCTGAGACGACACCACCAACACATCACTACACCGTCATACCACCGTTGGCTGCCGCTAACCAAGCTTCTCTCTATGTGGGGGTGGCGTTGGTTAACTCGACCCTAACCCTAACCATCGGTGGCCAGGCAGAGCTTTTGGAACCGAACATGGTAGCTAGCATGTGAAAAGAGAGAGAGAGCACGAAATGGGGGGACATCATTTGATTTCATATGAATATTTAATCAATTAGTCATCCCCAATTAGGTGACTGATTTCTCTTTTTTCCTCAATCAATGGTATCTTATATTTTTCACACCTAGATCGTAAATGTATCACATCCATACGGGACATGTAAATCCATATTTACACATGCAAAACCGTCTTGCTAGACATTGTAGTACGTTTAGATGCGCAGCCTGCATGGAAGTCAAGCTAGCGTGTTGCCCATGTGGGCTGCCCACATGGTAAAACCACCTAGAAAACCGCCTGCTGGGTGTATTTGCGCCACTAAACGTACTACAGGGGTCTACCTAGACGGTTTTGCATGTGTGTGTGTGTGTGTGGGGGGGGGGCTAAAGTCTTTGCACCACTATAGTTCAAGGGGTCAAGTAGATTTTTTCCTAAAAAATAGTAGATTTTATTTTATTGGAAGCATCGTTCGACCTTCATTTTTGTTGGAAGCATCGTCTAGCCATAATATATACCTAGAATGATACTCCCTCTTTTCTTTTGTTTGAAGCTTTTGACTTTTTGGCATGCCTTTAACCATTCATCTTATTCAAAAAAATTATGTAAATATCATTTATATTGTTGTGATTTGTTTTATCACCAAAGGTATTTTAAGTATGACTTTTTTTTAAGACAATGGAAGTATGACTTATATTTTTTTCATGTTTGCACTAAATTTTTGAATAAGACGAATGGTAAAAGACATGTTTAAAAGTCAAAGGCGTAAAAAAAATGGAGGGAGTAGTTTGTAGCAACATTTTCTATTTTTTTGATATTTTAATTGCATATATAGTACAAACATGTAAATGTAGCTTTATAGAAATTTTAAAAAGCACCGGTAGACACGATGAAGAGATGGGACCGAGAATATTCATGCGGTTGGGTGCGGGGGCTTAGATTCGACGATGAGACGACAAATCGGACGGCTAAGCTCGTTGACCATGAAATCCATCAATTTCTTTCCTAAAAAAAAATCCATCAATTTCAATCGCCGGACCGTGCAGCCACCCTTCTGGTGTGTGATAGATCATTCATCATTCCATTGCTCTGTTGGAAATCAAGAGCGTTTCACACTAATTTAATTAAGTGGACACACACTTGTTCTCTCACGTGGAAGAAGAAGAACAGATAACACATACACAGAGAAACTTGTTCCCAACCGCAACTGCTTGGCTGGGATTTTTCTTGCTATATTCACCTCTTAACAGACCAGCTAAGTACGTACCCATCTACTTAAATACAAGTGATTAACACACGCGATGAACCGACGTTCTGCATGAGCCATTATCTCCACGATGCCCCCAGCTCAATGCCGTGCGCACCTGAAGAATCGGGCTGAGCTTTGCCACTAACAGCCGATCCGTTTCTTTCGTTCCGTGGCTGCGACTTGGCCAGAGCTCCATCATCCGAGTGCTGCATGCAGATGGACTACCTACATCTACGTACATGCATGACTGCTACAACCTTGATGCATACTCATAACACACACTAATTAACCTCATAGCTAATCAGCCAACGGCAAGACTGATCACCATGTGATACAACACTACGACTCCATGCACTGCTAGATAACTAAAATGCAAACTAACACATGTACACGTATAGGCGCATGTTGACCAATTCCCTGGAAGTTTTTCTATTTTTTTGTGGTTGGTTAACATGGGGCTAATTATCTGGCAGTCGAATAAAATTGTGCCTCACAACCTTGCCGCCCTACTCCACCATTCCTTTCTGTTCTCCTACCTCTTCGACATGAGTAGCTCTGCGCGCCTACCCTACCACCAACACCCTGCTCGCCTTTGCCAGTCTCATTCTTTGGCCTACAGACCCTCATTGCCTGGCAGGAGTGGCAGCTATATCCGCTTCCACCAGCCAGCACGCCAACTCCACCCAATCTAGTTTCAGTTGTCGTGTGCTGAGCCACCTCTATTAAATATGTAGCTGAGACGACACCACCACCACATCACTACACCGTCACACCACCGTTGGCTGCCGCTGACCAAGCTTCTTCTCTCTATGTGGGGGTGGCGTTGGTGAACTCGACCCTAACCCTAGCCATCGGTACGGTGGTCAGGCGGAGCTTTTGGAACCGAACATGGTAGCTAGCATGTGAAAGAGAATGAGAGAGAGCACGAAATGGGGGGACATCGCTTGATTTCATATGAATACCAATCAATTAGTCATCCCCAATTAGGTGACTGATTTCTCTTTTTTCCTCAATCAATGGTATCTTATATTTTTCACACCTAGATCGTAAATGTATCACATCCATACGGGACATGTAAATCCATATTTACACATGCAAAACCGTCTTGCTAGACCTTGTAGTACGTTTAGATGCGCCAACCTGCATGGAGGTCGAGCCAGCGTGTTGCCCATGTGGGCTACCCGGTGGCAAAACCACCTAGAAAATCACCTGCTGGGGGTATTTGTGCCACTAAACGTACTATAGGGGTCCACCTAGACGGTTTTGCATGTGGGGGGTTAAAATCTTTGCACCACTATAGTTCAAGGGGGGTCAAGTAGGTTTTTTCCTAAAAATAGTTGATTTTATTTTTATTGGAAGCATTGTTCGGCCTTCATTTTTGTTGGAAGCATCGTCTGTCCATAATATATACCTAGAATGATACTCCCTTTTTTTTTTTTGAAGCTTTTGACTTTTGGGCACGCCTTTAACCATTCATCTTATTCAAAAAATTATGTAAATATCATTTATATTATTGTGATTTGTTTTATCACTAAAGATATATTAAGTATGATTTTTTTTAGATAATGGAAGTATGACCTATATTTTTTCATGTTTGCACTAAATTTTTTAATAAGACGAATGGTGAAAGACGTTTTTAAAAGTCAAAGACGTCAAACAAAGAAAAATGGAGGAAGTAGTTTGTAGCAACATTTTCTATTTTTCATATTTTAATTGCATATATATTACAAACATGTAGATATAGCTTATAGAAATTTTAAAAAGCACCGGTAGACACGATTAAGAGATGGGACCGAGAATATTCAAGCGGTTCGGTGCGGGGGCTTAGATTCGACGATGAGCCGACAAATCGGACGGCTAAGCTCGTTGACCATGAAATCCATCAATTTCAATCGCCGGACCGTGCAGCCACCCTTCTGGTATGTGATCGATCATTCCATTGCTCCCCTGTGTCAGATTGCAAGCTGAACCAGGAGGCTCAGATCGACATGAGCTTATCCAAGAAGCGGCGGTCGCAGGCGAAGAAGATCACCGGATTCCAGGTATGCTACTCTCCTCAAAGCAATGCCGACGATCATGATCATGCATGGCGAAGAAGATCATCAGGTTTTAGCTCGTGATAAATAATGTTGGGCGTGCAGTTCGCGCCGGGGAACCCGTCGGAGATCCTGGTCACGTCGGCGGACTCGCAGATCCGGGTGTTCAACGGCATCACCGTGCTCCAGAAGTTCAAAGGTACGGCCATGGCGCCGCCGCTCCGAGCTCGCCGTCGCATTGCGCAAGCTCCACTGCTCCAGAGCTGCATGCTTAATTCTTCCTCCTCGCAGGGTTCAAGAACACGAGCAGCCAGATCACCGCCGCCTACACCCCCGACGGCCGGTACGTCGTCTGCGCCAGCGAGGACTCGCACGTCTACGTCTGGCGGCGCGCCGGCGGGCCGGGCTCCGGCATCGGCGCCGGCGGAGGCGGCAAGGACAAGGCCTGGCTCACCAGCCGCTCCCACGAGCACTTCTTCTGCAGGGACGTGTCGGCGGCGGTGCCGTGGCCCGGGTCGCCGTCCTTCCGGGGCGGCGCCGGCGCCGTCGCCGCCAGCCCGCCGACGACCGTGCACGGCGGCGCCGCCGGTAAGGAGGCGCACGGCGGCGTCCCGCGGCGGCCCAAGTCCGGGCCGATGACGTTCCCTGGCGTGTCGAGGGAGGCGTCGACGCGGCCAGGGCGAGGCGGCGGCGGCGCAGAGGGCGGCAACGCGTGGGGGTTGGTGGTGGTGGCGGCGAGCCGGGGCGGCGAGATCAGGGTGTACCAGAACTTTGGCCTCCCTCTCAAGATCAGAGGACAGGGCAACCTCTTCCACTAGGGCTAGCAACTATATAGCTGCATGGAGCAACATCATCACATGCTCACCACAGTTCTTGATTCTTCAGTTACTGATCAGCAGACACTACTGTCAGTGTGATTGGTTGTAGCCTTGTTGTAGGATTGTAGCTTTTGATGAGTTTTGTAGCAGAATATATGCGAACATGTTTCGGAACGCAGAAAATTCGCATGAAATTTGCGAGGGACAGGTCAATTCTCACATGAATCTTCCTGTCTAGTTCATGTGTATAAAGGTGGCAGGTTAGTTCATAAACACATATATATATATAGATTAGCCAAATGGAAATTATTGTGTATGCCCAAAGATCAGGGTGGACTTGGGATTTGGGGTCTTGAAATACAACATAAATGCTTACACATAAAGTGGTCTTTTATGTTACTGACTGAATATATATGATTTATGACAAAAAAAAATAATCAAAAATAAATATTTGATAAATAAAACCGGATAGGATGAATAAATATTTGGTGGTTTTTAAGTTACCGACCAAAAATGAATGGCTAGGAGGGATGAATGTCGCACAAATGAAAAAAAAAAATTAATTAGGGCGGCAGCCTTATGTCAGGCAATTTGGATTTTCATAACGATGTTTGTTTTGTCAAATTCTAAAACGCATTTTTTTACAAGTAATATTCAGAGGAGTCTATGTTGCAAAATTAGCATAATGAGCAAGATAACAATATGATCCACATAGAGTACAGCTACACAAATAAGCAAGCCAATAATACTATAAATCATATATTCTTCAGATATGACAAGACAGACATATAAATACATGATCAACTCAAATACCATTGCCGCCACAAAGTTAAACCCAGCAACAAAACTCAAGGTTTGTTCTTTATTAGTGCTCTCAGATTGCAAACTGGGGTTGCTAAATGATTTAGCCGTCCAACTACAGTTTGGACAATATATCAGAGGTTTATTAATCTGAAATCAAGACCTAATTGCCCAAAGTATAGCACTACTCAACTTGGAGACCAACAGATCATAATTCACCAATTAGCACAGCACCTAAACAGTTCTGAAACAACTAGGACAGCAGTAAACTAAGTGATAAACTGAGCTGTACCACAGGATTAACCTCACAAACAGCTAGATAATCACCAATAACCAGTCTAGAGCATGTGCAAATATATCAATGTATATGAATTAACCCACAGTCATGACCAGTAGTGCTATACAAGGTTAATTGGTCCTAGAACAGATTAAGTTGGCCTCAAATTTAAGCAATCATCATCAAGCAGCACTTGAAGCCCACAGGAACAGTGCATCCAGATTTGGTAACACGGCCTCTAGCTCGACGGCTTGTCCCCCAGAAGCAACCAAATCGGTCCACTGTACAGAGAAGGATTAAGCAAATACTTACGAAGCGTTGGGATCGAACCAACAGGCCGAGGCAAAGCGTGCAGAAGCACTGTCCCAGAAAACAATTCCCCGTGCTATTAAGCACCACTGACGAAAAGGTTCAGAGATACAAAGCCGTCACTCCCCCACGGCAAGCAGCCATAGAAGGAGCCCGAGAAGCAGAGAGAACGCAGCAGCAAGTTCACGGCGACCACCCCGTGGCCTCGGGAACCAGAATTGAAGAGGAGCACCACCAAGACAGCACCCACCGGCCGGCGACGGCGCCGAGGCACCGGCAAGAGCAGCAGCAATGCACAGCAAGCAGTGAGAGGGGAAAAACGAGAGAAAAACCAGAGAGGGATTCAAAGAGGAGCACGGGACTTTCCCATATAGGCGAGCAGAACGAACTCCCCGGCCACCTCTCCACGACACCACGCGCCCACGCAAGGCGGAGACGAGAGAACGGCCGTCGCCGCCCCCTGTACAGCAAGGGTTCGAGCGACCCTAGCTCTGCACGAGCTGCCAGCCAGGCAGCTTCGCTGCCCCCTTTTCTCCTCCCGTGATGGGCCAAAGACACCGGCCCGAAAAAGGCAAAAGCCCAACAGTCTATTGGCAATTATATTAGGCATTATTGCAGGAGGAGTATGACAAAGAAGAATAGATCAGTAAGGTATTTTTCCAATTTTCTAGTTATTGACGGAACAAAAAGAGCAATATTGCATATGTCAATCTATGGAGGTCTTTGCTATGAAAATATTCAATAACAATGGGGGAGATGTAATAATAGGTTTCAACATATATAGTAATAAGTATATATATGTTTTATATTTTTTGTTTTGTTCACGCTTCAACTCTATTATGAACTGAATTTGTAATAAGTACTTAGCCACATATATAGTACATGTGGTGGCAAGATTTATTTCCATTATCTAAATTTTTTTAATAATGGAAATTAATCTAGTCTCTACATCTGAAGATGTATACGGTGTACAAAAGTCAAATAGTTCTCAACAAAAGAAGATTACAATACCAATACCAAATGGTCCTCAACAAAATTATCTAAAAAAAAGAGCAAAAATAAAAAAATAAAATTGGTACAGGAAGGAAGCAGAATGAAAGTAGAACTAGCAATTATATACCAATATGATGTGTCTATATACCAAATGTATCAATTATATACCAATAGTTAAAAATAGTTTGTAACTATTTTTGTGGGGTTTAAAATAGTTTTTCTTAAAGTTACTAAAATATATTTTTATAATTTTTTGAACTCTTTAAGACCCCTTTCAAAAATAAACTGAAAGGAACAAGGTCTATATGATCTAAGTTAAAGTACTTTGTCTTCAAGTGCCCTTAATCTATGCACCATTGATTTTAATGATGGATGAGATGAGTCAAGCACAGACTTTGCATTAGATCAGAAAGACAGAGGATTAAGCTCGCATCGTTTTTGTGGGCGGCCCACGTCTGATGCTAATCGTCATTTACTACCTGGGTTATCAAGATGTCTAATCCCATGGAATCATGGGCCGGGCTCCGGCTTTCTGGGCTAGATGGCTAAACAGTGAACTACAAAATATTAGGCCACCAGCTATGCTTTGTGCCCAAAATTGGGCTTAGTAGACGCACTCACGCACGCAAAATTTGCTAGCCTCACTACAGGAGGAAACGACATCAATGTCGTTGACCATATTCTGGAAACGACATCAAAATTTGCTAGCGTGTAGTGTAGTCATGTAGTGGATGCGCGCGTGTATGTTGCTGGTGTGTGCGGAGTGCGTGTTAATTGTATGTACTTGATAAAAAGAGATTAAACTGCAAAAGAAATTTTAACCATACGAGTATTTGCTACCCATGACTTTTTTTTTAAAGTACAAGTAATTAAACCACGCCTTTTCTAACGAACAAGCAAGGCAAGAAGCAAGGTGCGCGGGACCTGAACTCCTTTTCTAAACTCATATTTGATATGTACTCGTTTTAAATTGTTTTTATTGATATGTACTCGTTTTAAATTGCTTTTATTTTATTATTGTAGTCCTGGACTATTTTTAATCAAAAACATTATAATTTCACTCCACAATAGTCGATAGTATAGATCTTTTCTCTCTCTTATTAATGTGGAACTTTCTAGTATTTTAGATTAATGTGTTTGCTCTGTTTAACTCTGCTTTAATATATAAAAAATAATAGATATATAAAATAATTTTTTGTTTATATTTGTAGTTGATATGGACTCTTTGTATTAACCTAACATAGATTATTATTTCTATTATTTTTTTTTACTAAATTTATGTTCTTATTTTTAATTGTAGTAGATATGGTTTCTTTCTATTAATCCTACGTAGACTTAGTTCTGTTATTTTTCAATATTGTTGTGTTCTAATTCAAATGCTTCAGTGCTCTAATTTAATTGTTGCAGCAATTGTTTTTCGATGTTGCAGTGGTTACTTTTTGAATGTTGTAGATGTTGCATTGTTTACTTTTCAATGTTGCAATGCTTACTTCTCAATGATTCGGTGCTCACCTTTTTAATGTTGCAACCAATGTTTAACATATTGCAACATTTTATTTAATATGCTGCAATTTTAGTTTTAACAATATTGCAACATTTTTAATTTAGCATGCTACAATATTTTGGTTTAATATACTGTAACGTTTTGTTTAACGTACGGCAACAATTGTCCAATCAATTACAGGAAGGTATATTATGGTGGTATATTTAGCTTCAACATATCATTTTATCAACACTTCCCTGGGTGTACGTACTTGCTACGATCGTTGTTCCAGTCCAACAATATAATTGTTGTGCTTCCCATGTCACTAATCACCAGCTGCACATGAAACAACTTTCAGCTGTAATTAGCAATTCACTTCTTTCATTAGTTTCCCTGCTTTCTTGCGAGAGAAACAGCTTTCAGAAAACCAGCGGAAACTTGCGAGAGAAACAGCTTTTCAGAAAACCAGCGGAAACTTGTGGCCATTTTCTGGTTAAAAGGGCAGATCATGATAACATATAGGCTGATCAAGAATTTGTGTCTTGATTAGTCCGATTCTATGCATATAGGCTAATTTGGAGTTTGGACAGCAGATCACACCTGAATAAACAAGAGGTTAAGAAGGAGGCAGTTGCTGACTTGGCATGTGCAAATTCTGTATTCTACTCCGCAAGTATGGTCATTCAGATTTGACAAATTTAGAAGAGTTCAATTCATCATATGTCAGAGGGATGAATTTCAACATCAGCTGATGACTTGCTACATGGTTTATTGGCTCAATAGAAAATCAACCACACTTTTTATCCTGTTCATTGCATTCTTCATTGCATTCTGTGCCCTTCTGAGTTTTGACTATTTGCGTGATGTTAATCTGAACCTGAAATTTTTAAATTCCTTGCTTCTTGTCAACCCAGCTAGCATCATCGTCAGGCCAGAAGATCAGCATGCACCACCTGTCAGCTCAAGCATGCGGATCAAATCATCCGTTGAGTTTTCAATTGGAGTCAACTGTGCTAGCCAAATCGGTTTGCGAGCCAGCAAATGTGGCAAGGTTGAATAATTCCCTTTGATAATACGGTTCTTATCTTCTGAAGGTGAAGTCATGGGGTTTAATCAGGCTGCAAGGAGCATGCGCACTCTTTTTTAATAACCTGGTCGTTTTCATTTTAGTGATTTTCTAATCCACAAGTCAAAATGGAACTCGAGTTCATGCTTAGATGTTTCTTTCAGGAATTATGTCAGTGCTATTTAAGCATATCAGGGAAGAGTCAGAGCATATATCAAAGTGTTTCTCTGCTGTTGGTGTAGGTTGTATCGATATGATCATCGAGTTCTATCAAAAAGGGGGATGAAATGGAAAAACCTGTATATGAATGATTGATGCATAATATTCAGAGTGCCACAATTAGCATATTACCAAGCTTACAAAGTATAAAACGATATCTTTGGTTTGCAATGACGATTCTATTATATATGTTCAGGGTTTTGCTAGGAGATTAGGGTTAAAGAGTCTAAACCTGGACCATCCTAGAGATTTAATGGAATCGCCCTTTCGGCCTTTCAAAAAAAAAAATCTAAACCTGAAAACTCATTCAGATTAGGACAGACATCACAATTAAGCAACTTTCTGCAAGATTCAATAGGTACTGCCCCCCACACTCATAACAGCATGATATCCATGAACTAATCAAACAAAACAACTGCTCGTACCGAACCAACAGCATGATCTGTTAAAGAAAAGGAGTGGAACAAAACAAACTATACTGGCCGAACACATGCTCAGATTACTAGTATGCAGTAGTTGATGCCACTCTCTTGCCCAGATCCTTGGAGCATCAACCTTGCAAGGGCCACTTCAGGGCCAAGACTACCAGTCTCAAGTCTCAACTGGCCCTTATAATTTCCTGAAACCATCACACCAACTCACCAAGAACTCATTCAATAAACATCCACTCCCAGACTATTGCATGGATATTATACTCCTGAGCATTGGTCCAGCTGTTGATTGCCTCGAGGAACAGATAGATTAACAGTTAGTGCACTGCTGTCTGTATTGATAGCCGGTTCCCAGAGATGTTTACTACTGTGACATGGATTAGGATCATGGTCATGGGGGCAAGAGCTGCATTATTCATGCAGATTGCCGGCCTCGCGAGACATGCAGCAGGAGATGGGTATCTTTGTCTCCGAGTTACCGAGTAGATAGAAATTAGGGCACAGCATGCAGCAAGCTAGCCTGGATCGATAGACAAGGAGTATGATATGGATTCAGGTTAGCTTTTGCAGCAGCTTAGTGGACAAGGCACACGCTCGCCTTCAGATCAAGCCTGGTCTCGATGAACACTGTGAACAGGTGTGTGCAGGTGTGCAACCGTGTGGAGCGTGGCCTCGACCGACCATGCGCTAACCTAACTGGTAAGGCACCTAGTTGATACAATGCTAATTAAACTGGCCTTTTCTCTTAATTTTATTTTTCCTTGAAAAAATGTTAGGAGCACTGTCATTGCATAACATGGATTAGCGATTAGTATTAGTCTTATCTGTGCCCTCCTATAAATTTACATATCAGTCTTAAAAAACAAAGGGTTTAGATGAATGTTGGCCAGATCTGAATATGTTTTTTTGGTTGAAACTCAAATTTTTTTATGTTTCCTACCAAATTTAAATTGGTATAAAACCGATAGTTGGAAATTACCGGTTTATCGGCACCTCCATTTAGGTAGCCATAGTAAAAGGTTAGTTGGATAGATGCCACGACAGAACTTTGCTTATTCGAAATATGTCACTCTTTTTTATATTTGGATAAATGCTATTATGGAACCGTGTTTATTGGGTATATACCACTTTGTACGCCACATGTCCTATTTTAACACCTTATTTTCAAAATTGAACAATTTACACTCGTCGTCAATATCTATTTACACAAAATTTCACCCCCATCTCATATCCCTTTCTCAAATCAACATCGGTGATGTCGAGGCGGTGAGGAGCTCTGGGTGGCAGAGAAATCTGGAAAGTTGAGTGGCCTAATTTTTTTTTTAAAAAAGTAAATAATATATTTAAAATAGTGTTGAAATCCTTGAGAAGAACCATTAAAAACACCCATAAAAATGACTACAAAGTGATACAATATATGCCTTATCTATATAAAATGACAGGTTTTAATCTGGTTTAAGTTGTAAATGAGGAAGCCAGATATTGTTCTACATGCTCTTAGGGGGCTTGACTTGCAAATGGATTATCTTAAGAGAGAGGCTAGCTAGGCGTAGGGATCGATGACGCATCAATGGAACAAAGTAAATGGTTAAAGAATTAGCAGAAGAATTAACAGCAAAATGCATGCATCGGTGTGGCCCACGTCGTGACGTGCTCGCGAGTTCCATAGTAGGATCATGAGTTCCAATACTACACGATTGGATGGAATAATCAAAGTCAGCGCGAGATTAATACCACTAATTAAGCACTGGCACCTTAACCCCGGACAAAACCGTTGCATGGGCTTTTCTTTGCAAGAGAACAGAGTGGGTAATTAACGGTCTTAACTTTTAAGTTTTGTAATATGCAGCGAATAATCTTTTTATCCGTTTTTGGAGCGGGAGATTAATCTTGATACGTATTAGTTATGGATAGTGGGAGTTTGAACCGGACCGGGCCGGCAAAACCCGAATGGCCCGAGGTGCTGACCATGCCATGCCGGCCTATTTTGCACTGGCCAAGGCACGATCGGCCCGGGTCAGGCCGGCATGCATGGCACGATCCAATTCTCAGCACTAGCTAGTTATGGAGGAGCCATTATGGATTACTTATTATGAAATTTGTATGGTATCGAAAGGCCGGGAATGAATCCAATGGGGATCGATGTCTATATATACGTAAGTACGTTTGAACGAACTGTCCTTTTTGGAATTCAGGAACCAAAATAGGAAAAAACAAGGAAAAAAAAACCTTATGCAAAGCACAAGAGAATAACTGGCAACTCCGCCTAGAGCTAACAACACACCCAAGAACACCGGGAGCCTCCACCATGCAAAGCACATCTTGTGGCCGGGGGAAAGAGAGGAAGATGAGGAGCGAAAGGAGAGAGGAAGTGCTGTCGCCTCTATCAGAACTGCAATGATAATTTTTCACATTTGTGTAATTTTCACGTTTTATTTTAGTGGAATATGCACCATATTTCGATGAAAGTCCTCATTTTCAACCGATATATTACCACAGCTAGCTAGTTGTACCTTCGTTAATTGAAGCGTTTATCAGCCATTCGTGGGGAAATTCTCATGTAGTCTAGCCTTGTATTTGTACCAATTCTACCTGACGTTTTTCTTCAAATCCAAAGGACAAATTAATAGCGAGTGCCAGGCGTCGGACGTTCGGACGGACGTGCGCGCTGGACCAGCGCCGTCCGTTCGATCCTACGCTCCCCGCGCTCTGCGTGCAACACACACCAGGCGGAGTAGTTAGCCGTGCAGTTGATCACGTTTTTCAATTAAACTTTTGATTTTTGTATAAAATTCAAATAGTGTTCAAAATGTGTGGAATAAATTTCATACTTTTTCTAAAATCGAGAGCAACCCATTTTAAATATTTTTAAATTTTTTTGATTTTTTTTCACTTTTTCATTTTTTTTATGTGAACCTAGGAGAAGGCACTTATGAAACTTACACCTATACTAGCCGTGTGCTGATGAAACTTAGCGGTGTGCTGATGAAATCTGATGAAACTTGGATGAAACTTCGATATAACCTGATAAAACTTGGATGAAACCTGTTGAAACTTGAATTGACCTGATGAAACTTAAAGAAACTTGTATGAGACCTGTTGAAACTTGATGATTGAAACTTGCATTAAACCTGATGAAACTTGACAGTTCGGCAAGTTTAACGAATATTAAATCCAAGTTTCAGTAGGCGAAACTGAAGTTTCAATAGGTGAAACTCAAGTTTCACCAAGTAAGTTTGTGTATTTATATGGCAACATACATCTTGTTTTGTTCGTAAAAATACAAGAAACATGTTGGTGCAAACGGTTTGTGGATTAGAGCAACTAGTCAAAATTTATGGCCATCAAAAGAAAAAAATGCTTGTGGGACCCACCTTTCATGCTGCAGTTGCTCACACACCTGGCTGCTGCGCTGCGCGTGCGTTCCTGTGCGAGTCCGATCGGCCGGACGGCCGAATTACCTTGTCGGAAACGCTGTGGTTCAGTGTCCTGCCGATCAGACTCGCACAGGAACGCGGGCGCAGCGCAGCAGCCAGGTGTGTGAGCAACTGTAGCATGCAAGGTGGGTCCCACAAGCATTTTTTCTTTTGATGACCATAAATTTTGACTGGTTGCTCTTATCCACAAACCGTTTGCACCAACGTGTTCCTCGTATTTTTACGAACAAAACAAGATGTATGTTGTCATATAAATCCATAAACTTACTTGGTGAAACTTGGGTTTCGCCTACTGAAACTTGGATTTCATATTCGTTAAACTTGCCGAACTGCCAAGTTTCATCAGGTTTAATGCAAGTTTCATCAAGTTTCAACAGGTCTCGTACAAGTTTCTTCAAGTTTCGTCAGGTCAATTCAAGTTTCAACAGGTTAATTTCATCCAAGTTTCATCAGGTTACATCGAAGTTTCTTCCAAATTTCATCAGATTTCATCAGCACATGGCCAAGTTTCGCTAGTATAGGTATAAGTTTCATAAGTGCCTTCTCCTAGGTTCACATCAAAAAATGAAAAAGTGAAAAAATAAAAAATTTAAAAGTATTTAAAATGGGTTGCTCTCAATTTTAGAAGAATTATGAAATTTATTCCACACATTTTGAAGAATGTTTGAATTTTATACAAAAATTAGAAGTTTAATTGAAAACGTGATCAACTGCATGGCTAACTACTCTGCCTGGCGTGTGTTGCACGCGGAGCGCGGGGTGCCTTGGATTGGCACGGTGCTAGCGATCGGACGGACGGCGCTGGTCTGGAGCATGCGCGTCCGTCCGGACGTCCGATGCCTAGCACTCGTCCAAATTAATATTGTTTGCAAGGCGATTTGTACATTACTTTTTGATTAGACAAATTGAGCCATGTGATTGGACAAATTTTCATTGTACATTACTATAAACACCATTTACCATTTAATCTAGCAACTATACTTACCGTTAGTTGGCCCGGGTCTTATCAAAACCTGGGTTCGCCACTGGGTATTACGGACTTCCTACCAAAAAAATAACTGGGATAATGCAACAAATTCTCTACCAAAGTATATACATGTATGGTCGTCGACTTAGCCCAGCAACTGTAGTGTAACTGCATGAGTAGCCGAGCCAAGCAATAACATATCACATGCATATATCGCATGCATATATGCATGTGTCAGCGCTGGGCCTAGCTATGGGCATCTGCCAGCAATAGGATCAATATTGGAAAGTTGACGTAAAAACACGGATTAAAGAATTAATCGATGGGCCGATCGATCCATGCGTGTAACTGCCAAAAGACAATAATCCCAACGGCAAAGCTAGCTTGGAATTAACGAAATCGACGAGACTTGGAGGCCAAACCTGTCTGCATATGTCAACTCCGAGGGCGGCAGAGATGAGGCGATATATAAAAGATTAGGGTTTTAAGGTAGTTCGCAGCTGCCGTCACATGGGCATGCATGCCGCGGTCAAGCTAGCTAGCGATAGATAGCAGTTGCACCCCCTGATCGAAATATCTCACCGTTGTTTCGAGCATGGGAAAAGGCAAGCAGCCGTATGTATATGCAGTTATATGCATGCATGTGGATGATCATCTTCTATACTAGATCGTGTTGTGACTAGACAGAAGCTTTTTTTTTTTTTTGTTACTTCTTAGTGACAATGTTTGTCATTTTGTTTTGGTTTTAAACTTTATAATCGTTGTACAGAGACTATTAAAGTTAAATAAGGTCAAGAACACAAGCACAAGAGGGGAACACGGAATCTACAGTCAAGAGATGAATAAATATTTATAATTAACAATAAATGATTAGCACACAATAATTGTAAGTCAAGATACAATCTTCTCTACGAACCCTAGCTCTATCACCCTCTTCTTTTCTCTCATACGACACAAGACAAAAGCCACCCAAGTTAAGGGATAAACCCTCCTCTCCTAGCTGAAACCCTTTTACACTTCCCACATAACACTTGCCCTTATCAGGTCTTAACAGGGGCTAACCCAAAGCCCACTCAACAACTGTGTTTTAACTCATACATGCATGAATCTTCATGCGAAGCTAACCACTCCTTGATTCCTTCGCCTTGAAGCACTCAAGCATCCACCGCCTCGTGCTCATGGCCTCGAACCTTCCCACCGAGTCCTCGCGTGCCTGGGTTCCACCAAACTGACTTGACTCCCGGGCAAAGAATCGACAACCACCTATGCACCTATGGGCACAAAACACCAACAAACTTGTTCTAGGACCCAAGTGTATTTCAACTTGATCCAAATTTGTACCAAACACTCACATAACCCCTAAGAAATCATCCAAAAGCTCAAGCCAAAAGGAACCAAAAAGAAACAGGATCAAAACCATGAAATTGGACATTCGGACCTCCATTGGATGTCGCTCGGAGGCTCATCGGACCCTGTTCAGAGGGGACTCGAGACACTTCCCCAGTTGATAGGATTGACCACCAAAAATTGTATAAAATCAACCGTTGCTTAGATGAAAATATTGTCAACATAAAAAATATACGTGTCAAAATTCTCCACAACTTTTGCGTAGACATGCATGTTTTCCATCCGAGCAACTTAAGACCCCGAAAATTCAAAATACGACAAGGTATCAATGATGACTAGACACTGACAGCAATTCATTGCATAGCCGAGACTTTGAAAAGTTATATAAAATCAACCATTTCTTGAATGAAAAAGATGTCTATATTAAAAAGATGTGTATCAAAATTATCTACAGGAAGGCCCTCAAAAGTGCAAAATACAGCGAAATATGCAGGCTAGTCGGAAGTTGTCCGGTGGTGAGCGGACAACATCCGGTGGATCATCAAACAACATCCGTAGAACACCCGAGAAACATGTCCTGTCCTGTGGCCATCAGATTGCGTTCGATGAACCATAGAGAGGCCTAAGAAACCTGCACCACCATGCATGTGGAACTCATCAGGTATCATTCTATGGATACCACAGAGGAGCTCAAAACACCCGCACCACCCTTGGGTCAGATGCCTCCGAACAATGTTCGGTGACTCCATTCACACTCTCAAACTAATAGACTACTCATCACATGATCTTACAACTTCCCACTATGCGAATAGAGTGCTTGAAGGTTTGAGCCAGGGTAAAAAAGTGTCGTGTTCTTTTGTGTTGCTTGCTCTGGTCCATCACGGATTCTCTCGCACACGAATACCCTAGTACGCCGTACAATGGGGCTTGTTAATCCCTAGACCAACAAGTAAGCTCGGCATTTGGCAAGCTTCGGTTCCCATTCGCCAACATAATCCTTTTAGGGTGTCATTTCTTAATGGCTTTGTACGTTGGAACCCGATTTATGTTTTGTTGCTTATTTTTTTCTTTTTAAAATATATGTGTTTATGGATAATCCTGCAGTATTTTTCTAAAAAAAATACTCAAGATCTTTTCCTTCAAAAAAATTACTCAAGATTGCTTGGCACGAGCTAACCCTCGAGCTAGCTAGCTCCTAGGCCCCCTATAATTGAGCCCTAGCAGCTGTACTACTTGAACACCATGAATAATCTCCTCCCCCTGCATTGACCCTAGACACATTCTTTAATCCCGAATCAACCCGAACTAGCCATCGATCGCACATAAACTAATGCATCGTCGACGCAAGAACCGAAGTAAACACCGGCCAGAATGATGCCTTTGCCTTGCAAACCAATTCAAACCCCCCCTCAAATTAATTAACTAGAGAGCTTGCTTTCCCACAGGGAATATCACCATTAAACTAACATTTGACACCTAACTTGTGCAGTTATAAAAGGGGCAGCACCCTCACACCCCCCTTACACCTCCAACACCATTGATCTCTTGTTCTTCTTCCTCTACCTTTCAATTTCAAGCTACCTAGCTGTTGTTGGTAGCTGATCATCATCATCATCACCATCATCGTCATCATCATCGTCATCGTCCACTAGGGAGAGCTTGAAGAACCATCTCCTCGGCTCCTCGCACTAATGGTGATCCCGGCCATCGACTTCTCCAAGCTCGACGGCGATGAGAGGGCGGCCACCATGGCGGCGATCGCGGCCGGGTTTGAGGAGTGGGGGTTCTTCCAGGTAAGGATTTTTATTTCGGTAGAAGAAAAATTTCGTTCCTCAGCGAAAATATCGAAATCCGCGAAATCCGAAAATTTCGTTCGAAATTTCGGTCAAAAGACGTTCAAATTCAAACAAAATTTGTCCAAATTTTGATGAAATTTGTCTACAAGACTATATCCAACATCTAGCACCAAATGGCAACATATAACATCTCATTCATCATCCATTGGAAGAGATTTGGAGCAGGGAAGAAGGGAATACCTAGGGGAGAGTTGGGGAGAAGAGGGGGAGCCGCTGCCGCCGAGGTGGAGCCGCCGCCGGGGAGGAGGCGCACCGGGGTGGAGCCACCGCCGCCGGGGAGGAGGAGCGCCGGGGTGGAGCTGCCGCCGCCGGGGAGGAGCCGCGCCGGGGTGGAGCCGCCGCTGGAGCCGGGGTGGATCCTGCCGTGGTCGAGCCGCCGCAGGGGTGGAGGAGGCGCTGGTGGGGGAGGGGGAGAGGCGCGCTGAGGGAGGAGGCGCGCCGGGGAAGGACCGAAGGAGGCACGCCGTCTCCCGGCGCCGGGAACGAAGCTGCCGCCGCCGCCGCCATTTTTGCAAAAATCGGGGAAGAGGAGGCCTCGCTTAGTTTTTTTGACCACAGGGGATGATAACGTAGCTAGTATGGGTCGTTTTGAGCCATGGATCATTCAAACTGGGCCGAATTTTTTTGACTGAAATGGGCCCATTTCGGCTCGGGCCGGGAAATCCGGAATTCGCGAAATTTCGCCGAAAAAAAAAATCCCTGCTTCCAGGTAACTAACCCACATACAAACCACAAAGCTTTTGTTCACCGGCGAACACACGAAATTAAAGATTCATATTTTGTGAAATGGGCGAAATTTCACGAGATTTATTTCACGAGATTTTAAGTTTCGCATGAACTGGGTTTTGTGGTGGTGCAGCTGGTGAACACTGGCATCCCCGACGAGCTGCTGGAGAGGGTGAAGAAGGTGTGCAGCGACTGCTACAAGCTCCGGGAGGAGGCGTTCATGGCGTCCAACCCCACGGTGACGGCGCTCGCGCGGCTGGAGGAGGAAGAAGCCGAGGGCCTCGCGGCGCGGAGGCTCGACGACATGGACTGGGAGGATGTCTTCACCCTCCGGGACGACTTGCCCTGGCCCTCCAGCCCTCCCTCCTTCAAGTACGTCGCCGTCATCCATCATCCGCCATGAACGGCGGCGATCCTTGGGTGCTCGCCGGCGGCGACTGACCGACCGTCGGCGATGTGTACGTGGCAGGGAGACGATGATGGAGTACAGGAGGGAGCTGAAGGCGCTGGCGGAGAAGATGCTGGGGGTGATGGAGGAGCTGCTGGGGCTGGAGGAGGGGCACATCGGGAGGGCCTTCTCCGGCGGCGGCGAGCTGGAGCCCTTCTACGGCACCAAGGTGAGCCACTACCCGCCGTGCCCGCGCCCGGAGCTCGTCGCCGGCCTCCGCGCCCACACCGACGCCGGCGGCCTCATCCTGCTCTTCCAGGACGACCGCTTCGGCGGCCTCCAGGTGCTCCGCGACGGCCGCTGGGTCGACGTCCAGCCGCTCCCCAACGCCATCGTCGTCAACACCGGCGACCAGATCGAGGTGAGCGGCGCGCCCTCGCCATTCTTAATTCATGGTGGACTCGTGGCTAATTATTAGCATTACTCCATTCAGCTCGAGTGCTCGCTTCGTGCTCATCATTCTTTTTTTTTAAAAAAATCAAGATCAAAAGATAAAACCATGAAATCATCTCAGGATTTGATCGAATCATAATAATCTTTGAACCGATGATGCCTTGACAGGTGCTGAGCAACGGCCGGTACAAGAGCGCGTGGCACCGCATCCTGGCCACCCGCGACGGCAACCGCCGCTCCATCGCCTCCTTCTACAACCCGGCGCGCATGGCGACCATCTCGCCGGCGTCGAGCCCCGCCGCCGCGGCGAGCTACCCGAGCTTCGTGTTCGGCGACTACATGGAGGTGTACGTGAAGCAGAAGTTCCAGGCCAAGGAGCCCAGGTTCGCAGCAATGGCGGCTGCCTAGTGATGGAGGCCACACGTACAAGCCTGCACTTGCCATCCAGCTCGAGCTTCTTATAGTAACCCTCCCAAGTTGATCTGGTAATTAATTAAAAATTGTGCAATTACACCAAGGGTTTGTGAGGTGATTAGAGTGTTTGATTAGGTTTTGGGCATTGACGTCTGTAGAATGGACGTCGCATAAAAATGTGTTCATTAGTCTTGCAGCAGTCACAGACATATATGTGGTGACATATAAGATTGTTGTGTGCTGTGGTCAAAGGATGCCAGATTGCCAGAGCGGTTTGTAGCTTGGAATGGCATATCTATGGCTGGGGTTTCAGTTTTATTTTATTTTCTTTTCTTTTCTTTTCTTTTCTCATGTTTGGATGTTCAGTTTGTTCATGTGGTTTGTGTGATTTGTACATTAGCGAGGGGTGTGAAGAGGTCCTGTGTATGAAAATATTGATGGGACTGTAATACAGTGCTAAATTTCAGTATGGCTCTCTCTTCTTGATTGAATGACACAGCTCCTGCCCTAGCCCTTGCATCAAAAATCAAAATTTCAGTTTGGCATACATGCCTTGATGCAGTGCACATTTCTGTGAACTTCAAATCAGTCTAAATGAACAGGTTATGAATCAGTTCCAATTCCACTATCACCATTTGTTCTGATGAATGAATACTTCTTTTTGAGCAAAAATGAATGGATACTTCTATGCTTTGCTCAAATTAGTCGCCTCAATAATAAAAGATCATGAATTGGTTCCAATTCCACTTTAACTATTTGTACCGATGAAAGAAAATTTGTATGTTTTGCCTGAAATGTATGGGCAAGTAATCCAGATAGTGCAAAGCTACATATGAAATTTCCTGTGTTTATACCTTACCTCATTTCAACAGTAAACAACAAAAAGATTATCACCTTACTATCCGAAGATCTTTTCCCCGGTTGAGAAAATCAAGAAAATAAAGGAGCTGAAAATACAAAGGTATCCTGGAATAAAGAAGACTGTTCTCCAGCTTTCTGGGCTTGTCAGGTCCATGTTAGACGTCTTTGCTGCCTCCAAAATTCTCCCTGTGAGACCAACACCAACAATTCCAGCCAAAGTCCCAGCTGTGTTCGATATCCCCATCACTATGCCGGCAAACTTTGGAGCCACATCCATGTGATTTACAGCGAACCCTGACCTTCCTAGCGCCAGGAAGCCAAGAGATATGGATGAGCACAATATTGCCCCTGAAGGCGTTGTGAATAATGGAAGGGCCATGAGAGCAATAGCTGAAACAACGAACCCGACTGTGTTCAGAAGATTCCTCGGAGCATCTTTGAAGACCCCATATCCTGGAGGCTAACCTGAAGTCCTAATTTGAAGTAAGTCGGCAGCCAGTTCATAAGAACATACAATGCATAGTGGAAGGTGAAGTTGTTCACAACAATTGCCCAAATCGGGGGACTAAAAAGTATCCTGCCCCATGGAATCTTCACAGAGCATGGTGCAACAACCCCTCCAGTTTGTGCTTTCATCTTCCCTTTGGAGACCGCCATTGGAAGATCAATGCAAGATGGATCAGCGGCAAACTTGAACCATATCAAAAGCCACAAAAAACCCAACACTGCTTCGACAGAGAAAACTGACTGGTCCCATGTGCTTCACCAGACTTGGAAGCAGAAGCATGCCACATGCTGCACCAAGGTACATTCCTGAGGTAGTTAGCGACACCGAGCGAGAACGCTCCTGAGGTGGCACCCATTGTGCTAGAACAGTGTGAATGGACGGGAATATTAAACCTTGTGCGACACCGACAAAGAGGCGAGAAAGGATGAGCAAAATTTCTTTGTTTGGGTCTAGTGGAACCAAGGCACATATCAAAGACCACAACACGAATGACAGAAGCAGGACAAGTCTACCTCCCAGCCTCTGTGCTGCCCATCCACCTGGAATCTGTGATAGAACATAACCATAGTAGAACATGGATAGAATCATGCCCTTGCTTGCTTGATTTGTGCCAGCAGTGTCAGCTGCTACAGTGTAAGCAATTGAAAAGCCTACCCGCTCTATGTAACATACTGCATATAAATGTTAGTAGCACTATAGCGTAACGTTTTGGAAACTTCATTCTCATAGTTCCAGACAAATATCTAGTAGAATGTCTCTTGGCTTTCTTAGTTAGGTCAACATTTGCCAATCATCCATGAGTGTTCCCAAGATTTACAAAAAGCATGCTTCTCTTGTTTCAAGCTCAGTGCACCATGTCAAGCAACAAGACATTTATCGCCAACAGAAAACAACACAGGCTAATTCAGTTTTCTATGATGTAGCTGCTATCAGTCAGATCCTAGAAGCCAAATAATAGATGAATATCAAGCTGTCAATCTGTTACACATCAGTCCGTGACCTGTTTAAAATAGATAGCATATGTCAGCCATTTAGATGGTTCAAGAATGTGTAGTATATTAAGGTGGTAGCTAATGCCTATCCTTTAGTCTTTACATAGAAGATTTTCACCCTACCAAGCTGCCTAAACTATTTTCAGTTCAACTTTTTATGGACCATGAAATGAACCATACAATAACCAGCTCATTTAGAAAAGGGTCCCAAAATGTAAACAATATCCACTACGATACACGGCACCTTTTTTATATTTCTAGTGACACCATATAATTGAGAAATCCTTTAGGCCATGTTCTTTTTCAGCGTATCGTACCGTTGCATATTACTGTAGCAAATTTTGTTATTTTTATATAGCCTATATGTTGTGATAATTCGTAACGATTTTTTCGTGGCTTTTAGTAGTCCTTCCAAAAAATTTAAAACTATTTTATCATTATTTTTTTATAATATTTAGGCCTCTTTTCGAGGGCTCTCAAATTTGCTACAGTATTACACCAACGCAACGATACGCTGAAAGAACAAGCCTTAAAGTTATACTTTGCTATACCTTCAATCAGAATTACTATCACTTGATAGTTGATACACAGTACTTCTTAAATTTCTCTAATGACACCATATAATTGAGAAATCCTTTAGAATTATACTTTGCTACATCTTCAATCAGAATTACTAGACAAAAGGGAGATATAGGCTTACATGAAAAGTGGAAGTTGTAGTAATGTCCACCTCTGCCCTCTATGCAGTTGGATAAATTATCCCCTCCTGCACAACGGAGTTAATATTCTGCTGCCAATCCTTCTTTCCTACCAAAATACTGATGTTGAAATCATAAATACGCTACAACTAATACAGCCAAGATCTATTTTGTTGATAAAAGAGTGTGCCCCGCTGTTTAGCGTGCTAAATTGCTAATGCTTAACGAATTAAGTTCACTACTAAAGCACTGAGGCCAAGGAACATTAAAGATAAAAAAATACACTTAGGATGGCATGAAAGTAGTTGAGCATGAACCATATATATTGTGAAATGAAAGTTTCAACAATTCACTTTTCACCACTGACAGTTAACTGTCAACAGTCAACACCACTGGACTAGCATTGTTCAGGTCAGTGGCTCTGTGCAATGCTTAAAACCATAGTGTAAACAGTAAACATAATCAATAAACATAAACCTAGACCTAACTTCGGTTGACCCAGCCACTATTTACATCTCCTTTTCACTATTTGTGACATTTCTCTTTTTCGTTTTATTTGCTAAAGTGCTAGAACAAACTAAGTTTATGCTTCCATTGGTCATGCTCTAAGCCAATTCGAGAACTTCCCAATTTGTAGTATCCCTGCAACCTTTCTTTTTAGCAAAGTAACCTGCAACATCAAGTTAACCAATTTCCTTTTTTTTTTATTTACCTTCCTCAACAGGAGCTAAACCCTAACCTCTCCTGAGAACCGCACGTCTGAACACAAAAATTCGCCGAATCAAATCAACCAAAAACCAAAACGAAAAATCCCGGGGATTCACCGCCCCTGACGACCTGAATCTTCCATAACCAAGCAGTAAATCTTCGCAGCCGACGGATGCCGAGGAAAAAGAAGATGGCGGGAAACAAAACAACGGCGCGTATGGAGTAGCGAACCTGACCGCCCTTCCAAGACCCGAGCTTTTTTTTTCTCTCCCCCAACCCTCCAACCCTGCGCCGCCTCGCGTAGCAGATCCCGTTGGATCGAGCCCTCGCCTGCGGCGGCGGCGGCGGCAATGGCAGTGAGCCGGCGATGAATGGCGGGTAATCTCCGGGAGGCCGCGCCAATCGGGTCGGATTTCCGGGGGTCTCCCTCCTCCCTCTCTTTCTTGCGAGTTTTATTACTGTTTACCCATAAAAATTGCGCAAACGAAAAAATGCCCAAGGTTTCGGCGCAATTGCACAAATGCCCCTAGGCGCCCTCGCCCGTGGCGCCAAGCAAGGGAGGGCGCCCCCGTCCGCGGCGCCAAGCCCCTAGGCGCCCTCGCCCGGGGCGCCAAGCCCCTAGGCGCCCCCGCCCGCGGCGCCCACCTAGGCGCCCCCGCCCACGGCGCCACGCCTAGGCGCCCCTCGCCAGGGCGCCAAGGGGCTAGGCCCCCCCCCGCCGGCACCCAGGCCCCCCCGGCGCGTATGGAGTAGCGAACCTGACCGCCCTTCCAAGACCCGAGCTTTTTTTTTTCTCTCCCCCAACCCTCCAACCCTGCGCCGCCGCGCGTAGCAGATCCCGTTGGATCGAGCCCTCGCCGGCGGCGGCGCCGGCGGCAATGGCAGTGAACCGGCGATGAATGGCGGGTGGTCTCCGGGAGGCCGCGCCAATCGAGTCGGATTTCCAGGGGTCTCCCTCCTCTCCCCCTCTCTTTCTTGCCGAAACGTAACGATGGTCAAAAGGTCCAGCAAAAAAGTCAAACAAATATGAAAAAAAAGTCAACCGAATAGGAAGAAAAGTAGTACTTTTTTTAATAAGAAATGTAGTACTTGTGTACGAAGAAGTGACGAAGAGAAGTTCATAAATTTTTTTGAGATGTACTAATGTTTAAGAGAATTGCTAATCATCAGTCGACTGAAATCCGTGGGGATTTCAGTCGACTTCCAACTTACCCGCGCGCTGCTGGCTTCATCCGCTTCGGGACCTCATGCCGCCGTCTTCCTCCCCTCCGGCGACCTCCTCCTCTCCCACCGCCGCGCCGCCAAGGATTCAGGTTAGGGTTTCGGTGGGGTTCGGGTTTAGGGCGCCGTCGGGCTTAGAGGGATGGTCGGGGGAGGCGGCGCGTCGTTGTAGCGGTCGGAGAGGAAAGAGGGGCAGCGGCCACTGTGATCGTATCCACGCTGGTGATGTCCTCATCACCTCCGGCGACCTCCTCCTCTCCCACCGCGCGCGCCGCCATGGATGGATTAGGGTTTCGGTGGGGTTCGGGTTTGGGGCGCCGCCAGGCTTAGAGGGATGGCCGGAGGAGGCGGCGGCCCGGCGGTTGGTTGGGGATGGAGTGAGGGTGACGGCGGCGGCGCCGCCGGAGCCAGGGATGGGGGGAAGGCGATTGGGGCAACGGCCGGGTTAGATTGGGCGGGGTAGCGCCGGCGGCGGGAGGTCGGGCGGCGGGACGGCTAGGCGCCGGCGGCGGCGGAGGAGGAGGAGGAGGAGCACGGAGCAGAGTCATCGGGGTCGGGGGCGATGGAGAGGAGAGGAAAAGGAGAAAGTAAGAGAGAGAGGAGGAAGGTGGGGACTGATCTGGGCATTGGATTGAGATCCAACGGCCCAGAAAATCAACTGATAGATAGGGAAAAAATAGTCGAGTGATAAATAGACAGTCCCAATGTTTAATTATTGAAATGTTGGTGTGTACTGTTAACCGCGGAAAGGTTGCCTTGCCACGAGGGTACAAAGTGTCGGACGGAGATGAATAGTATACTATTCTTTACATCATCTAACTAATCAGATTATCAACATTGCCAAAACTTTTCTACAAAATCACGAAGTAATTCAGATCAAGAGGTCAGTGGTTCGTCGAGTTGGAATCCTCCTATTAGAAATATGTGAAAGTTAATTCGGATGGGTCATGTAATGCTGACAGTCTGACAGAAGGTAGTGTAGCTAGAGAGTAATGGTAAGGGATGATCATGGGACGCAATTGCGTACCTGCCGAAATTTTAGATGGAGTGTGTATTGAATGGTGTTATATAGTGTGTATTTTAAGTTTTAAATAGAGATACAATGATAATGAGTACGCCATTGCTATAGCTGCCGGAAAAGTTGATCAGTCTCAATGCTGAACATGTTGAAGCAATGGCTTGTTTGCAGAGCTGCGGATTGGCACAAAGCTTGGGTTGTTCAAAAAATAATGATGGAGATGGATGCGATTAACCTTAAAGTTGTGTTGATTGATGTTGATAAACCCAGGTGCTCAATAGCAAGTCTTCTCAAGGAGATTAGATCGTTAATCAAATACCAGTTTGTTGATGTTCAAGTGTTGTATTATCCAAGATTTTGTAATAAAGGCCTTGTTTGTTTCAGATTAATGTAGAGCTGCGTTTTACTGTAGCAAATTTGTGACTCCCTAAAAATACGTTTTAACGAGTTCAAAAAATTATAAAAAAATATTTTACAAACTTTAAGAAATACAATTTAAAACCCCACAAAAATGACTACAAAACATTACATCATTTGGCTTATACGAAAATAATAAATTTTAATTTAATTTAATCTGAAACAAACAAGGCCAAAGTTGCTCATGAAGGTGCAAAATTAGGTGGGGATGCACCGTCTGGCATGCAGTTGGTCACTTGGTGCGGACAGAAGACTCCCTTATGAACTGTGTAATATGATTACTCAGGATATAGCCCAACAAGTGTAATGTTATTTACATTCATTTCCGTTAATAAAAAGGCAAGCACTTTTTAAGTCCATATTTTTTCTAACTTAGGCCTTGTTTCTTTCAAATTAAAGTTGAGTTGAGTTTACTGTAGCAAATTTGTGACCCACTCGAAAGACATTTTAAAAAATTAAACAATTATAAAAAAATATTTTATGAACTCTAAGAAGAACTATTTGAAACCACACAAAAATAACTGCAAAATATTATATTATTTGGCTTACACAAAAAGGAAAATTTTTTCATTTAATTTAATTTAGTTTAATTTAATCTGAAACAAACAAGGACTTTATGTGTGTCCGTAAACTCTAAAAACAAGTCAAATAAAATGAACCTAACATTTATGAATATTTCATGAAACTCTCATAATTAGAAGATAAGCAGGCAAATAATAATATTTATGTCTCGTGGATAAACAACCCTGAGACAAAAGGATAAAAATATATGCGGCACACCACGAAAAAAATTGAAGTCGGTTAATGGCCGAGATCGAATTGGTCCACGCGCATCACTTCACTATGTGTGTCTCCATATCCCATAAAATCAATCGATATTTCTGCATTGTCCAATCAACCAATAATTCTGCATTGTCCACGAGGAAATGAGAGGCATAAAAAAAAAATTTGCATTGTACAAGATGGCGGAGGTAATAAGAAAATAGGAGCCTTAAGAAGTTTTCTGTGTAGATGGGCCTCTCACAACAATGGTTTTTACAAACATGATAAAGCCAGTCTTCAATCCACTATTCACGATTTGGATGTCGCCGCTGAGGTGCGTGATCTGAACGCAACTGAGAGTGAACTACTTGCTCAGTCTCGAGATCACTTGACCAAACTACTTCGGGAAGAAGAACTAAAATATTACCTGCGAGCAAAAATATCCAATATCTTGTTGGGGGATAATAATACAAGGTACTTCCAAATGGTTGCAAATGGCAAGAATAGGAAGAAGAGAATATTCTTCCCAGGAGGAAGGAAAAATTGAGGGTCAAAATAATCTTAAAACTTTTATCACTTGGTTTTATAAAAGTCTCTTTGGTCCACCTGAAGAAAATTCTTTCTCTGGATGAATCGAGGACCTTCGATATCCCTCAAGTTTCATATGCTGAAAATGAGTTCTTAACATCACCTTCCACAGAAAAGGAAATTCGTGATGCTGTTTTTGCTTTGGAACAAAATAAAGCTCCTGGTCCAGATGGATTCCCGGCTGAGTTTTATCAGAAATTCTAGGATGTAATAAAAAATGATTTGATGATCATGTTTCATGAACTTTATTCTGGGAATCTGCCGTTGTTTAGTCTTAATTTTGGAGTTATTACTCTTCTCCCGAAGGTTCAAGAGGCAAACCGCATTCAACAATACAGGCCAATTTGCCTGTTAAATGTCAGCTTCAAAATTTTCACTAAAGTAGCTACTCATAGAATTAATTCGGTAGCGGATCATCTTATCAGTTCCACACAGACTGCTTTCATGCGAGGACGTAATATCCTAGAGGGTGTTGTTGTCTTACATGAAACTATTCATGAGCTACACCGTCAAAAACAGAGTGGAGTAATTTTCAAGATTGATTTTGAGAAAGCTTATGACAAGGTTAGATGGCCATTTTTGCTTCAAACATTACGAATGAAAGGTTTTTCGCCTAAGTGGATTTCTTGGGTTGAGTCTTTCATCTCGGGTGGAAGTGTAGCAATTAATGTCAATGATGATATAGGGCCATATTTTCAAACAAAAAAAGGGCTTCGTCAAGGAGATCCACTATCTCCAATTCTTTTTAATTTAGTAGCTGACATGTTGGAAACTATAATTAGCAGAGCTACGTCGGCTGGGCAGATGAGTGGAGTAGTACCACATCTTGTAGATGGAGGTTTATCTATTCTACAATATGCAGATGACACAATCCTTTTTATGGATCATGATCTGGAGAAAACTTGTAACATGAAGTTATTACTTTATGCTTTTGAGCAACTATCAGGTCTAAAGGTAAACTTCCACAAGAGTGAAATTTACTGTTTTGGTGAGGCTCAAGAGTTTGAGGACCAATATACTCAATTATTTGGTTGTGCCAGTGGTGATTTCCCATTCCGATATTTAGGTATTCCTATGCATTATAGGAAGTTACGAAATATTGATTGGAAAGGGGTTGAAGATAGGTTTGAGAAGAGGCTGAGTAGTTGGAAAGGGAAACATCTTTCAACTAGGGTCCGTCTGACACTGATCAATTCAGTGCTTACTAGCCTACCAATGTATATGATGTCTTTTTTGTGGTTCTAAGGGGAGTCCTTAAAAAATTAGATTATTTTCGATCTCGTTTTTACTGGCAAAGTGATTACCAGAAGAGAAAGTATCGTCTTGCAAAATGAAACATCCTATGTCGACCGCGAGAACAAGGCGGTCTTGGCATACACGACTTGGATATTAAGAATGTTGCCCTTCTTAGCAAATGGTTATTTAAATTGCTCACCACAGATGGAGTTTGGCAGCAAATGTTACGAAACAAATATTTGGGATCTTGACCTTTATCACAAGTACAGTGGAAATCTGGAGATTCACACTTTTGGGGCAGTCTCATGAAGGTGAAACAAGATTTCTTTCGTTTCGAAAGCTTTAGTATTAAGGACGGAATTCAAATTAGGTTCTAGGAGGACAAGTGGTTGGGAAACGCTACCTTGCGAGAACAGTACCATTGTTTGTACAATATAGCTCGGCACAAACATATTACTGTAGCAGAGGTCCTTCAAACAACAAATCCTATTTTATCATGGCGCAGAGATCTCGTTGGGCCAAAATTAGCCGCTTGGAATACTTTACCACGCATTGCTAACATTGTTTTGTCTGAGGAGCGAGACGTGTTTCGCTGGAATTTACATCCTCATGGTCAGTTCTCAGTGAAATCATATTATCTTGCGCTCATTCATAGTGATGTTCCAAATATTAATAAACGTCTGTGTAAATTAACTAAAAACACCACTTAAGGTTCGGATTTTTCTATGGTACCTACGACGAGGGGTACTTCTGACAAAAGATAATCTAGCGAGACGAAACTGGAATGGTAATAAGAACTGTTGCTTTTGTTATAAAGAGGAGACAATTAATCATCTGTTCTTTGAATGCCGTTTGGCGCGGCGAGTTTGGTCCATAATCTACGCAGTTTCAGGACTCTGTCAACCTTATACTGTATCCCATTTGTTTAATGCTTGGTTATGTGGTATAAACAAGAATTTGAAACCACTGGCTCTGTTGGGGGCAGCTGCAACTTGTTGGTCGCTCTGGTTATGCAGGAATGACGTGGTTTTTAATAAGAAAACTATCTCATCTTCTTTGCAGGTTATTTACTTAATTATCCATTGGCTACGTACTTGGACTATTCTTATTATGGCGGCATGCTCGCATGTGGAATGGGTGGTCAAGGAGTGTTTTACCCAGGCACATGGGTGGCGATCTAGTCTTCGGATTGATAGTCATTAAGTTGTCTGTCTTTTCTTGTATCTATTTAGGGCTGTGTGCATCTTGCTATGCAGAAGCCGGAAGTGATCTCAGGATGGTTGTATCATCTTGATGTAACTATCTTGTTTTCAATAAAGCTTCCTTTATCTTAAAAAAAAAGAAAGGAAGAAGTGTAGTTTACTTGATTCTAGCTTAGACGATTACGAGTGTTGCGGCCATACTGTCACTAGTTTTTTTCCCATCTTTTTCTGGCTTTTCGTTGTTAGCCAAAATGGGATTGGGAGATTTTATCATGTGTCACTCCCAAATTATTCCGTGCAGTTAGTTTATGATAGACAAAAGCATTCATGAGTGACCTTTACAGCAATGTTTCTACATAGGATATTATTATCTGTTTCTAACACACACGAAATGGTCTTGTCCAGCGTCGGAACAAATTCATGTCAGAAGTATTTTTCCCTTGAAATATTTTTTATTGGGGTTCTCTCATTCCTTTTATTGAGCATAATTATGCGAATGGGGCTTTAATGAGTTCTAATATGCAGTGGTTGCATATATGCTCGAGCAAAAGTGAACATGAAGAGATAAATCACATTCCATTAGGAGTTTAAGACGTTGATTATAAATAATCACAGTTTCTTCTCATGCCGTGCACTATCTTGTGCTAGGCCCAGAAAATAGTGGGCTATCCTGTTGATTTTACAGATCAGGTAAACACAAGAACTATCAACTGTATCGTATCGTATCCTGTCAGGTCAATAAGCTAAGGAGCTGCTTGTGTAGTGTGGAGCTTTCTGATATTATACATGTGTGATCAGAAGAAAAAAAAGATATCTAGTGTACAGCTTTTATGTACAAGGGAATGCTAGGGTTCTAGTGTCTATAGAGCCTTCTGGTCCAGTCTCTCGTTCCAGTTCAGGCACCTGATCAAGCTGCGGAACCAGTCGCCAGTTTGGTCCGACTTATTGACAGTGGGGAGCGGGTGCTGGCTCATGGATATATGGACAGAATCTCCTCTTGACAATTGCTGCCTCCTTTTGCCGTCGAATGATACCCAAGCATTGCTTCTTGCATCATCCGGGATCTAGAGAAATCGCATATATGCAATGGCAGTCCCAGAACATATATGTGCGCAAAATCAAACAGTCAGCAAAGCAAGGCTATTTTGTGGTATAAAAACTGATGAGAAGCTAGGGAAGTTCTGAACATATATACTGTATACATACCAAACATTCATCTTTAATGATAGCATGGTAAAAAAGTAGCTTTCATATTTCAGTTATTGGAGATCAGTTGTTCTATACCTTCAATTCAAGCCGAGCAGAGTCAGGAAGGATGACGGGTCTGAATGACAGCGAGTGTGGGCAGATTGGAGTAAACAACATACATGGAACATTTGGATGGACCTAGACAGCACAAAAAACAACAATGATCAAAGGAAATAACTATTCTGTTCAATTGATACATGCAGGCATTCATGGTAAAAGAACAAACATACATTATGTGATTGTGTGATGCTCAAAAGTACACTTGATGTAATTCATTTGAATGTAATGCTACACCAGAAAAGCAAACTGACAAACTATAATATCATTTCTCATTATTCAGTATGGATTGGAATCTTCAGTGCAAAGTAAACATGGATTGGTTGCCCATTTATTTTAAACAAAATATTCAGCACAGCAACCAGATTGGTTATCAGATATTCTGGATGACAATTTAAGAGAAATCAGGTAATTTAGCTCGTAGGTGAGTTAGACTGACTGGTCTTGTTATTTTTAAATGGAGATGGCTAGATGCTGTGTATATATACTGAATGGGTCAATTTTGTGAAGCTTTGGTAAAAGAATCAGGGAACCATTTAACCGGTAGGCAATGCAAAGCAATGTTAATTACAAAAAATTCTCATCATTGCTTCTTGTACAGGATAGATAACAAGATAGAAGTTCAATGAATATAGCTATAATAAAAAAAATCATTTAGGCATGTACTTCATCAATAAGAAATATATGTTTGGTGTGCTGAGTAAAATGTATCAGAAGTAGGGATCGTGTAATGATAATGTTGTGTTACCACCATGAAGGCGTGAATTATTCAAGATAATGCTTACTCAAATACGGAACCTGTAAGAAATAACCTACCATGGAGCCTCCTGCAGCAGTAGAGTATGCCGTGCTGCCAGTTGGTGTCGCTACTATCACTCCATCTCCTTGAACCTAGATAATTTTCCCATTTTCCATCAGGCTCAAAACATATATTTGAGTTAAATTAGATAAAAAGTAAGAAAGTATTCCTGAATTTCTAAATTGAGGCTAGCATAGCTCAAAATGATGATGATAATGATGATGGTAGTTTGTGGCTTAAACTTTGTCAAGTATAACACAGTTTAGAGAAAGGCGTAGCCTCAAGGTTCCATATATTAAACTTTCCGAATATAAATATAATACAAAGGAAACGACATTGATGCATACCAAGAAATAAGGCTATTTCAAATTTTTATGTACATCTTACCTTAGTGATAAGGTGGTTATGCTCGTAGCATTCAATTTTGGAAAGATATGGATTAGAACCCCGATCAACAACCACTTCATTTAGCACATCAAACACTTTTCCAGGCATTGCTTTCCCATTGCGGAAGATCTCACAGCGTAGACGCATTCTAAGGGTTATATAGACTCCAAGTGTATTGTTTCCATGGATGACAGATCTCAAGTCTTGTCTAAAACCTTCGAACTGAGATGAAGCAAATAATAAAAATTTTAGATTTTACAAAATGACATATTACAGCGATGGATTTATTTCTGATTAGAGCTTGAAACATACATTATGTGAAGTCAGAAATCCAAGAGATCCAAGATTGAACGAAACAACAGGTGGTACTGAAGTTCTAAATAGGTTTGATGCGTGCAAAATGACCCCATCACCACCCAAGCATGTGACAAAATCAACTCTTTCATGAAGGTCACTGATTTTTAGCACAAAGCATATTTAGTAAAAAGAACATGGAAATAATACACAGCTAATCACTCGTCACAGAATTAAATATATGTTATTTGTACCTGGTATCTTGAGTATAGAAGGTTTGCACAAAACCATAACCAGGGATTCGTGCAAATATATCATGAACATCAGGCTCCACAAGAACAGTCATCTTTTCTTGATGATGCAGAAATGAAGCAAACTAAAAAGCAAGTATTAGAAGTTTATAGTACATCAAACCCAAAGTCTGTTTCTAAACAAGGAAAATTATTAGGTAATAGTGCATGAATTATATGTCCTAGTTGGCTATTAAAGATTTAAGAAGAGAATTAAATCCCACGATAGTCTTCAACATTCCCAAAGATATGTTGCCAAAGAGCATACGCTGCATGAGTCACACATTTTGAAACGTTTAGTACTAGCTTTATAAAAAATTCTAAACATGAACCTGTGATTTTTCCTACCATGAAATGGACCAACCATTTAATCCATCTCATCCTCATAAGAAAATGGCCAACCAATTCAATAACTAGCCAGATATCTCCATTGGTTTATCCCAGGGCTTTGTACAGCTCTTGTAGTTTGGAAATGCTCTTTGAGTTTACTTAGTTCTATGTAGTCTTACATCTTACTACAAATTCATGCTGGACTCAATAGTCGGTACTGAATGACTAAAAAAGGAAAAGTGCATTCTGAAAATCAATTTCAAGTAAGAAACCTCTGTAGCTCTAGATCTCATTTTATGTGAGAACAATAATTCATTCGCATGAGGGAACTTTAGTCTTGTAGTCTTCTTTTAGATGACTAAAATTTTTTTTGCTACCAGATATAAGAAAGAAATGCACAGTATGTTGACATCTGAATGATAGCACGGCATATGCACTTGAAAAAAGGAATTCAGTACGCACCTCTTTGGCCTCTTCCATGAGCTCGTCGCCTAATTTTTTTAATAGCAAGACAGTCTTTGGAGGAGATTTCCACATGAGCATCTGTTGTTGGGTGCTAGGATGAGTAAATGCCAGGGATGATTCTGTCACTTTTTCTCTAGTGCATGAGAATCCATCTGTACGTACAAGAAACATTTCAGCTTTCCTTCTTGATTGAAGTCTAACAACACCAGTAGCAGAGACACACATATTCCCATCAATAAGACCTGGTGAGTTTCTCTCCAAAGAAGGGGCACCATTCTTTTCAGCGGTTTTTTGTGGTCCACGCAGTGCATTCCCATTAGAATCGCTGGTATTAGGTGTTCTAGGATCAACAGTAATTACTGAAGCAGCCCTTTCCTTTTCCTCAACAGGTGCAGAGGACCCATTGTTCGATGGCTTCCCATTAGTAATACCTGAAGCAACTGACAGAATATAATCATTGTCAAATGGTGCCCCATTTGAACTTTTCAAAACCTTAAACTCTGCAGCTTCATAGTCAATAGCTCCATTGCGTTCAGCACTGAGCTTTTGCTTTCTCCTCGATACCAGCAAGCTAGACGATTGTCTCCGAGAATTCAAAACAGATTTTGGATATACTTTTTTGCTTCTAAAAAAGTTGGCCATCTCCTTTCTGGAGAAAACATCACAAGAAGGAAGTTGTGCCTTAAGGGGATTACTCTCCAGCCTAAAGTCTGATAGAAGTTCTGTGCTGGTACCATGCAGTTCACCATTTTCAGTGCTTTCGCCATTGGGAAGGGAATTAGTGATTTCCAGATTATGACGTGCTATTTCTATGTCTATGTCACATGTTTCTCCCTCAATTCTATTAGATTCCGCAGGTGTACCATTTTCACTACCATTTGAGGAGGAACTTATGATGCTTGTGTCTTTCTCTGTCTGATCATTCCTCATGACTTTATCATTACCATTTAATGATTGGTTTTGGGTAGCCAATCTCTCAGCACGAGTTACATACTGCTTCCATCTCGAGACCATCGCAGATGTCCTACCAATCCCTTCCTGGCTATGAAGATAAATGGGTTTCTTTGCATCATCTGATACAAGTGCCGCAAATCGTTGGACCTGTTCAGCAGAGGGTGCAGTCCCTCTCTCAACAGGCAGATTCACCACCTCTATCTTTCCTGATGAGATAGCCTCCTGAACTGCTGTAAGATATAATTCATCTTTAACATCTTTCTCTCGTAGATCAACCATACTTTTGAATCCCTTCTCCAACAGCCATGCCAGTCCCTCCTCACTGACTTGCCCTCCCCTCCAAAATGCAATCTCCAACTCATCTGTTGCTGAATCATCTGGCACGGTTGAAAAATGCACCGGAAACCAATTTGCAAACAATGTCGGGCAGGGATGACCATCAGCCCTTGGGAAACCGGCATCATAACAGGCATTCTTCAACCTCTGTAGCCTCCTCCATATATCCAACCCCCGAGGTTCACTTGGAACAAGGTAGCTGGCAAGTGCAACTTGCATGCTCTCGCAGCACCGCTTCATATCTCCACGGAATAGGGCGAGAGGTGGGATCCTATCCATCATGCTGTCCTCGGGTTCCTGGTACACGCTTGCGATGCCCGACCGCCCAGAGAGCACCTCTTTCCTGCCCATATTCAGCAATGCCAGCATGCAGCCAAGCACAGCAGCAACCTTGTCCTCCAGCACCGGCAGGTCCTCCGATTGCATATCGTATCGCACAGGGCACTCGCCTGTCTCTGGATCACAGAGCGCCAACATGACTGCAGTGTGGAGCTGCTCTGCGGCACGGAATATGCGGCAGTATGCCTCAATCTCTGCGATGTCACCGGGAACTGGACCAACCCACAACAGCTGGGTTAAGTCCCTTGTATGAAAATTCTGCAAGAAATCGTTGATGTTTCAATATAGATCATATTTCATCTGAGCTAGAGCAAACTAAGCACTGCAAATTCGACGGTGCTATCGATGCAATTAAACAAGAACCAAAATTCTAGCTCAATTTAACATCTTATTAAACCGTTCGATGGAATGCCAACAAGAACCACGATTAAGTACAAGGTGAGCAGGTAAGTACATGCATGATCCATCTGTACTCGGATGGAATCTGCGGCGAAGATTAAGAACAAGGCGCCCACCAACAGTTCGACAGAATGCTCAAGAACAGCGAGGTCTCCAACCAACCTGGGAGTCGAGCCCGATCCGGGAATTGAAGGACGCCCGCGCGGCGACGCCATGGCGCGCCGCCGCCGCGGACGGGCGCCACCACCACCTACCACCAACCCAGGCCGCTCGATCCCCGGCGAGCGGCGCCGGCGCCGGCGCGCGCGGGAGCTTGGCGGGCCCGTGCCGCGTGCAGACGGCGAGCATCAAGCCGGAGCCGGCGACGAGGAAGGGAGGAAGAACCAAGAAGGAGACGGGAGGGAGCTGCGCGTCGCTGTCGAGGCGCTCGTGTTCACGACGTGCTTTTCGATGGCATCCACACGCCGAAAGAAACTAGAGATCAGAGTTGCCGCCGCCGCTGAACCTTGGGGGTTAAAAAAGCTGCGGCTTTTGAGTTTTGAGACGGTGAGCAGGTGGCCAGTGGGTGGGTCATGCTACCGCCATTGCTGTGGCTGTGTGCACGCCTGTTCTTGCCATGGATTGCCAAATGGAGCACACACGTACACAAAAATTGCAACTTTTTTGGGAAGATGAGAGCTTCTGGGAGCTTGGATGGCTGCAGGTTTCTCTCTGAGATTGACATCCTTGGAGGTTTGCTGAATGGATGAGGTTCAATTTGGGGATGCCACATGGACCACAATATGTGGTTTCAGTTCTATGACTGTTGTGATTTTCAGTTTTTGCTGGTGTGGAAACATGGAGAAAGAAAATGCTCTTTTTTTAGGATTTGACTTTGGGATGCTGATGCTGGAGATTAAGTTTCATTTAATTAAGAGGCTCAGGGAACGAAGTGATTTTAATTTCGTAGGAGGAGCGAAGTAATTTTAATTTCTCTTTGTCTTTTTGCCCTGTGAGACCAGCTGGGGATAGTATTACTCACAGGGGGTTTTCTAGAAAAATTCCCACCGCCCCGTCTCTTTGTTTCTCCTCCCGTCTGTTGGTTTCTACGTGCCGCCTTGTCTCGGGATTTCTCCTTCCCGCCGCCGGCCCATGGCCGCGCCCTCCCCGCCGGTTGGGAGGGGCATGGCTGCGCCGCCCTCCCCTCTGAAGCCGGCCACGCCGCCCTCCCCTATGCAGGAAGCCACGCCGCCCATCCCGCAGGTAATTTGGCTTACCGATGTAATTTGGCATCTGAAACAAAATCAGTGTATTAGTGCATCTGAAACAAAACTCGTTGCATACTCGTTGAACCACTACATAGCTACATAGTTGTATACCTCAATACATACGTATAATTGTACGCACGGACATACACAGTACAGTACGCCAAGAGAGGAGGTGTATTAGTGCATCTGAAACAAAACTCGTTGCATACTCGTTGAACCACTACATAGCTACATAGTTGTATACCTCAAGACCTCATTCCACGCCCTCCTTTTGCATCCAATGGGAGATGAAGTTGTATCGCCATCCACTAGTGGAGAGGTCACGCCGGATAAGTCTTTGGCATCACAAATTCAGGTCATAAAATCCCCCTCCCTTAAGAGTGAAGAGTTGGGGTGGAGAGGCGAGCGGTGGGCAATGTTGGAGAATGAAGAGATGGTGTGAGAGGACATGGAGAAGGTAAAGCTACCTAGATGGATGCTATTGTGCTCTAGTGGTTTTATCCTAATGTCCAGCTTGAGGATAAGCTAGAACCGAAGAGGGGAGCACTGTTGCACCCTTTTACAACAATTTGGAAAAGGGATGTAGCGCAGCTTGGTAGCGCGTTTGTTTTGGGTACAAAATGTCACAGGTTCAAATCCTGTCATCCCTACCTATTACTTCTTTTTTCTTTATGGGCAGTTACGAGGAAATCGATTAAAGTGGGTATAACTTAAATTTGTGGATACTATACGTCCGAACAAAGCCTACTACTGTAGACGTAATCAGTATCAGGCTAGTTAGGCTTAGCCGAACCAAGTGCCCTTTAGAGGTCTTATCTTATCCTTGTCATTAGAACTTGTTGAGTCCAAGTTTGTTAAGTCTGTTCCTGAGTTTGCTAGTCCGTCTTATCCAAACTAGAGATGATTTAATAAAAAGAAGGGAAAAGGAAGAAAATGGCATGTAAAGAATAGTCTCAAGCTTTGCCATGACAACTAGCCGATGATGTCGTGGGCGAGTCAGGCGTCACCACCTCCCACTACCTGTTCCAGGCTACAGCCTAGGATTCGAGCTTTTGATAGGGAACATCCCTATTTAGTGTTGTTGCCACATCAGGGGAAACCCCAACACCACGGCTGGTCAAAAGACCATTCTAGTCCAATTCTACTAATTCAAAAAGTTAACACAATAGTACGGTTTAGAGATCAAATAAAGTTAACACAATCCTATGAGCCAATTTTGCTCAAGCTCGATGCTCAGAAGTGCTATTACCTGAAATTTAACACCATTCCAGGTCGTCTTTAAATTGCAGGTCAAATATCTCGTGTGATCGACCAGAACAAGTAGGCAACCGTGTCCTGCCACTGCCACCGATTGTAAGGATTGCTTGTCTGCGTTAAATTTTCTGTTGAATTCTCCAATGCAGCCAAATTATGGTTCAAAAGAGGACAAATTTTGAGCCTGCCGTGCAGGATTGCTTCTCTGATTCAGATCTGTCCTTGTACCCAACATCGCATGACCACAAGCTGGGATAGATCACAGAAGTACTCATATACAGTAGTGCCCTTTGGCACTCGCATGGGCCAGCCACTTTACCAAACGAAACTTTCTACCAAAATCAGGATACAGTTGTACAACTTTTTTCACATGCATCTAGCTAGATGCCTAGATTGGTACAATTGTACATTTTGTTCTTTCACATGCTTGCTGGATGCATCAGGCCACTTTGCTACTATTGCATCCATGTTCTTGCTTGCTAATATACAAGATCTGGGACGCAAACACAGCACATATTCCCCGGGTCTGGGCTCCATCCATCTCGTTGAGGAAGGGCAGGCGGACTTGACAACATGGTCACTTTGATCACACTCGATGGACAGATCCAGCTGCAACCAAAAAGTATTACCTTCAGGTAAATTCATTTGTCACAGGTACCCATGCTCTGAGATCGACATCGGTTGATGATCTTCTGCCTGCCAGACAGATCTTCTTCGTAAACAACAATCTGCATAAGACAGCAGGAGTTCGCATGAGTTGGGCAGGGTTGTAGGTGTCAATCATTGAGTAGGAAAGTGGTAGTTATAGGACAGGATGCACACCTGAGACTCTTGTGTCTCACTGAAAGGGTAGTATGTAGTGGGGGGAGGGGGAGACGGAGGGCTGGAATTTAAGCTTTGAACATTTGCCCCAGGGGTGCTGTCTTGCTTCTGTGGTCTAAAGGAAACAAATGGCAATCACCAGTAAGGGGACATTTAAATATGTGATACCCGGACAAATTGCCAGTTGTTTAAAAGAGAGCAATCTTTTTTATGCAAAAGAGAAAAGGGTCTAGAAGAGAAAACATGATGGTCTGTTTGAATTTTCATGTTATCATCATATCAGGTGATGAAAACATCAGAAATCAGATATTAATGACAGAATTCATGAATGAATAGGGTGAAATTCATTCAAATTAGGGGAGTCATCCAGCTTGATTAATATATTTGAAATTATAGCAGCCAAAAAGCTCATATGTAAAAAGGCATACATTATCCATATAGCTGCAAGCTTTAAGGAATTGGAAACGAAAAGAAAACATGTCAGCTTTTGCAGAGTGAAGGTAATGGTATATAAAAGGGTGATAACTACCGACTTATATGTTCAACCAGTGCCTTGAAATGCCAAAGGAGATTGTATTTTCCTGATCTTTGCCAACAACAGAAACATCAGGTGCAAAAATCTGCATCACCGGTTAAGGATCGTAGGGTGGTGCCTTTGTAAAGCATGGAGAATGAGCATTAAAAGCAAATCAAAATTATAGATTCCAATGAAAATAGGATACACTTCTAGGTGGTTGCTCATCCTGAATCTGCAATTAAAAAAATGTTAAGTTGCCCTTTTACAGACAGTCCAATGAACATGTCAATGACATTGCAATAATAAAGAATTTAAGTCACACTACCTTGGATGACTGAACCAGTAGGTACTCTATGGCATCTGCCACGTCGGGAACAGAGCTACTGTCCAGGTGTTTCTCAGTTCTTGCATTATTTCTGGTTGTATCATTAGCCTTAGCAATTTGTGATGATCGTCTTCTTTTGCTAACAGCAGAAGCATTTATTTCTTCATTAACAGAGGAATTGCCTGTTAAGCTAACATGATGAGTTTGTAGTGAAAACAAATTCCTATCACAGCTTGTACAATTGACAATTACCGTGTTTTGAACCACTTTTTGGTCCTTGATGTTCACTAAGTGGCTCAGAGGAATCAAAAGTGTTGGCTGCCTGTGTGGGATATTGACTAACAGTGCACAGACCAGCGTCCCTATCCTGAGAAGTAGGTGGTTTTGGCTGAAACCAATCATAAGGAATAATTTTGTCCTGCAATGACAATTTGGTATATAGTTGATAAGTTAATCAATCCCAAATTCGCTAGAAATGACCAATCATCAACAGGACAGTATCAGCCTGGCTAGCAAGGTTTGAATATGGTCAAAACCATGCATGAAAAATTTATACCTGTCTTACACACTCAAAAAGCCACTCTACGGTAATGATTGGAATTTTCATATTATAGTAGACCTCATACTTATTGCCGCTAGCAAATTTGCAGATAAGGTGGGTCACTTTCTTTGTTGCTTTCTCTGTAAATTTAGCTCCTAGAGTAAAGCACAAGTTCTTCAGCAGTAGTCTCTCTTTCTCATCATATTGAGAAACACAGAAACGAAAATCTTCAAACCCCGGGAATGGGATATGACAGCGCAAAGGAGAGAAGATAGGATGATATCCAACATCTTGCAAGCAGCCCACCTTTACCAAAGAAAAAAAGAGTAAGAAGTGGAAGCTTGTACTTTTTTGCAAGTAGAAGTGAAGGGCATCACTGCATCAATAATCTATTTACACAAAGAGTGGAGTAACCATGATCACAAAAACCTGTACCTTCAAACAAGAGTGTATCCAGTGAGTTGAAACAACAGTTGAATGAGAGAAGTCACAATGCACAATGTTCTGTCCATGTCTCTCAATTATAAAATCCACAGCTGTTGATTCCATGCCATCCACCATAATTCCTCCGCCTTCTCTTACCCAGTCAACAACCTCGGCTCTCTGAATTAAAATGAACATAACCACTTCATCAGCTGAAAGCAAAGCAAGTGGTAACTAAAAAAGTGTCATAAAAAAGAATGAATATGCTCCTACAATTTCAGCTCTGGTATACTACTATGTCTAGCAACTTCAATCCCATGGATTCGATAATAAGGAAATGAAGAATGGGAACGAAACGAAATAAAGCATTTCTAGCGGATGAGCTTCTCCCCCATTTTGTCTGGTAATAGAATAGAGCGGCTTGCTTTGACCAACACTAATTTTCAACAAGTCTGTAGGCCATCTATCATTTTGTAAAGTTTAGCAGTAGAAATTACTATCGACATTTTTCTCCCTAAACACCAAATCAGGTGAATGCTGAACAAGTCATCATCAGTGGAAAAACAAGATAAAAAATAAAGAAATGAGATATTAACAGCTTCGCATACCTTATCATGAGAAAACGAATTTGAAAAAAAAAATGTTTTCCCTTTGAAAGTATCTGAGGATCCACTACTCTGTGAATTCATAGCAGAAGAAGTTGCCTGCGATCGGGGGTTGTACTCGCTAAAACTGACCACACCATTCTGTTGACTTGTTTTTCCAGGTCTGGTTGTCGTTCGGGTGTTTTTCATGCTTTCATGCCTGCCCCTTGCTGCTTTTCTTTCATATGACAGATCTTTTCCTAGTTGTTTATCATCTGAATCATTGACAGTTGGAACAGCGAAAATTGGGCAAGAGCTTTTGGCCGCCTTTGTTTCACGCATATCAGCAGATTTTTCCATGCTCACATACGAAAATTCTGAATCCAAAAGGTAGAGAGAAAAGGAAAAACGAGATCAAGCAAGAAAACACGAATTTTAATGTGATCCATTTCAAGTTTTCAACAATCAGATTTACAGCTAAATCTGGTGATTCCATACCTTTCGCAAGTAACTCGCTAGCCAAATGAATTGGAGATACTTTGACTTCTTTCTTTGCTCTATTGCAGTCTTCTAACCACGTAACTTTCACAACATTTATTACACCCCAAGCAGCCAGACGTCTTACCTCCTTTTTCTCACTGATAAGACAGATAAAGAGCATTAGCTGCAATCACAACCAATATTAAATAAAGCTAGTATATGCAGAGCAGTGACATAAACTTACTCCTCTGAAGGTGCTCCTACAATAATATGAGTAAGCCTTTCACTTAGCATAACATGCCGAGTTCCACCACCATCCCGTATCATCATGACTAACCTTGACATTTCTTTCTCCTCAAAACCCACCAGAGAAATGCTACAGTCTAATAAATAAAGATCATCATCTTCGGTTTCAGTGTCCTCAGCTACATGACTATCAATCTGCATTGTGTTTGTCTCTTGGACACTAGTTGCACCAGCAATATCAGTGCTGCACATCTTCGAAATATCATTAGCTGAGGCAGGCACACACTGTTGAGTTGATGCAGAATCGGCAACTGATGTTGCTGGTACAGGTTGAGAACTCAGAGTTGATGCTGAATCGGCAACAGATGTTGCTGGAACAGGTTGAAAACTTGCACTTGCACAACTGGACTCTGGGTTGTGTTGCTCCTTTCGGAAACTTTTTACACCATTGAAGTTAGTGTAATTCTGGCAAACAACATAAGAATTTTCATCCAGGCAAGCTGCATTCCATTCAAGAAAAAAAAAAACAACCGGTTAGTTTGACCTTAGCAGCTTGTATCTTCTACAGGAGAAGCAAGCAAAAAAGTGAACAATTGCAGCACAGTCAATTGCAACTCATGCATGTTGATTATTACCTCTTCGAGCAACAGACTGCTCAACCCATCTCTGGTTTACAATGTGGATATTACCCCACTTTTGGGCCACAACATATTTGTCACCTCCAGGTTCGTAATAACATGTTAAGAAAAGTTTACTTGAGATTTAATGATAATATGTGAGATATACTAAACCAAGTGAAGAATTTTTCAGAATAATGAACGTTAATCAAATATCAAGTAGCATGTACCACCAACAGTAGAACAAAAATTCAGAGTTACTTCTGGCGGACCAATGCAGGGCATATTTGTTTCCTTGCCCACTCTAGCCTGGCCTTGATAGTTAATCGTGAGCAAGGAGATCTTCACTAGTACATGGCAGTAAATTAGGTTATCCCTAAAAATCATGAAAATCAAATTGTTGCTCTAGGGTGAGAAACGAAACCAAACAAGACCTTAGTTTTCTATCAGAGCTTCATCATTTTGCATTGGATACATAACCTTAGTTTTCTCTCAGTTCTTCACCATATGAGAATGATTGCATAGATTGCATGGAATTTATTTGATATATAATTTTGCTGTTGAGTGCCCAGGTTACCAGAAAGACCCTCAATTATCAGATTTAGCTTTAGATATGTCAACTACACGTCTACACCTTTCAGTTGTGCTGGGGTAAGTGAACCCAAGGGGTCCCACTTACAAATCATCATTGAGACATGATGTTACATGTGGCATATCATAGATTAGCAGCCTAGAGCAGGGTTTCAGATTGGCTGTTTTAACCCCGAATGTCGCTCCCTGGCGAAATTCAAAATCCTGTAAAATCCCATATAATTTTGGTCAAAATTCAAACCAAAATTTTAAAACTTCAATTATTGTAAATATCGCTAGGGTTACCAAAATACCGCTAGAAAATTTCAAAATCCCGAGTGAAATCCCAATGCGGTCAAAACCTCAAAGTCCTGTGAGATGTTTTTCCCAAATTTAATACAAATTTGAAATTTTGAATTTAGATCGATTTATACCACGGGTTACTGATCCCACACTGCCTCAAAATCACATAATTCCACAGGATTTAAAACCCTGCCCTAAAGTTATACTGTTCTTCCCTTTTCTATAGCAGCATTGGAAACAAAAACTCATGATTGAGAATCCCATCTTTGGCCAAAAATCAATGCATATAGCTCAAAAAAAGAGAACAACATTATTGAATAGATAGAATGTTGAATGTAATGCAGAAAACACCAAGGATATATTTGCAACTAAATGTGTGCACTTCCTTGAAAGATTCGCTGAGTACTGGCCACCATTCTGCACTATTATCTCCGCCAATGCCTTCCGTTTATCTGATTAAACAAAATAAATATAAGGCATGGCAGTGAGCAAACATAAAAGAGAATAGCAGATATAGTTGGCTAAATGCCATAAGACAGTAGTGATTGCATATTCTTAATGCCACAATTTTGGCCAGCAGTTCATTAACTGAACTGAGAGCAGTTCCTACCAGCTAGCTATTAACAGTTTCTGGCTGGTTTCCAGCATGATCAATAAGGCAATCTTAGCCTCAACCCCACCAAACCCAGATACTGGGCAGGAAAGGCATGTAAAACTGTGTGGTTCAGTCCAGTTCCTGCTTTCACTAAAAAAGGAATCCAGATCCTGCTCAGAATTGAAAGTTGTCCAATTCTCGATTAATTATTGAAGAATTTAAAAGGTGTGCATCAAATAATAATAGGAAGCCCAGTAAACTTGGCCATAATCAGGCTTTGATTGAAAATATCTTAGCAATGTTCACAAAATGGAATTCCAAATACGCAAGTATTTCCAGTATATGGTACTACCTGTTTACTGCAGTTTTATGATCCCTGGCTACATCATTATTTTATAAAATTATCCCCACAGTAAACAGCTACTGATTTTAAATAAAGATGCAAGCGAAAAGAATGAGTGGTCAAAAGAAAAGGTTGGACTTTCTTCCATCTCCAGGCTGAATACAATTTAAATGCACCTACCTACATCCAGTTTGGTGATGCAAATATTCAACCCAGTGAAAGGAAGAACCCTGTAAGGTTCGTGAGGCACAACACGATGTTCTCTCCAGCATTGCTCCAGCCAGTCCATGCTAACGACAGGCTTTTTCAGACTATTCAAAGCCCACTGAAATACACAAAAAAGATTAAAGCGTGTTCCTATTAGTCACATGACACATCAGCCAATAACATTAACGTTCAGAGGGCATGATATCATAAAACAATTCTTGCTTCCATGCCAAGGTCAAAGTACTTAGAGGAAACAAAATATAGAAGTAGGTACAGGAGTTCCGTAGGTAAGTCAGTAAGTAGAGAAAGCTAAATAAACACAAATCTGGCATGGGAATGGTAACAGACAAAATCCCGTGATCAACCCTAGCTAGTTGAATCAAACAGCTCTTCCCAGCAACCAAAGTGTCAACCTCAATATAATTTATATCAAGAAATTGTTTCTGTATTGTTTGCTGCAGAAATCTAAACATAGAAACACATATATCTTTATATTGTAGTGCGATAAAATTCAAATGAGAACGGCATGTACCAGATTTATAGCTTAATATGGCATTTTGCTAATAAATTAAACTGACATTATGTTTAATATGGCATTTTGCTAATAAATTAAACTGACATTATGTTCATTGTACAGCATCAAACAGAGCCTAAAATAGTGCAAGTGGCAATTTTCTATAAAGGAATACAGCATAGTACATTTGGCAGTTTCCTATACTAATGCTGTGAAAGGATCACTTGTAAACTCCAGAGGCTTCACTCCTTGATGGGCTACATAGCAATCCATAGACCATAGTCCATAGTACATGTAGGGTAAGCATATATGACTTCTTCTACCAATGAAATGGCCAATGGTGCAATTAGCTAACCATTTCTATTCCATGTTAACAGATTTCAACATAACTTACTTTATACTTGGCAGCCAAGACATCCTTCGCAATTACAAAGTTAACATCCATAGACGCTTTAGTTTGCAGAAGGCCTCCCATAGCTGTTACAAATTGTTCGATCTTAGCCTGCAAGAACCAAAAAAATAAACTTGAGATAGACACATAATGTCATGAATACCGCTTGTATTGATCTAGAGGCCAACAAGCCCTAACACATCATACATACATTTAGAAATGGAACTGCAAAGGCAAAATCTGATACACAATACCTTCTCATCTTTTTCGAAACCTGAACAAAGAATATTAACCCCATCCATTGCAAGGCAGCAAGTATAACCTTGCTTAGGCAGCGAGCGATGTTCCTTTGCACAGGAAAGAATGCACTGTGGTCCTGTCAAAAATAAGCATGGCCTCACACACTCAATGGTAAAATACAAAATGGTTGTCAGAGTATTTTTCATTATTAATCGTCAGAGCAACCTAACAAATGGCTTTGGTTCACATCAGTTTCAACCCTAGAGAATTTTACGCACTACAGCACTACAGCACCACACAAAACACATTGCAGTTTTGGCTGAATGTAACAAGAACGAGAAAGCCTGACTAAGTTAGGCAAGCAGGCATGTGACTGTAACTTTACTTTAAAAAAAATTACATAGAATATTTCACAAAAATTATCATGATCACGGCTATGTGTACATTTGCGCACATCGCACTCGGAAGTCGGAACATAAGTGCAAAGTTTTTGGATGGTTAGCTATCCAAGACAGAATACTAACTGCAGATCGTTTGATCGCAAGAGGGTGGCCTCACAGTCCCATCTGCTCCCTCTGCCTAGGAGCCCAAGAATCAGCCGATCACCTAATTCTCTGATGCCCTTCGTCTTTGCAATTTGGGCTAAGAGGCATTTGACAAGACCAGGACAGCAGCATCTTCATACAAATCTCCAAGACATCCAATCCTTCTCCTCGTGGTTGTCATGTGTGGGCAAAGACAAAGAGTTGTGTGGCATCATCTTATGTACTAGCTGGCAAATTTGGTTAGAGAGAACTGGAGGATAGTTCAATCCTGCCCGTCCCTGTGGATGACATATTTAGTATAGTGATGCTTGGTATCACTAGTAGAATTTTGTCAGTTCCCCAGCTTTAGCTATTCCTAGGTGAGGTTGGTCCAGTAGGCGGCCTGTTGAGTTCAATCAATGTGTTGGTCCTTGCTTGTACATACTCGTTTTTTTTTCCCTCTAATGACAAGGCATCAAGACATTTTTTTGTGTATTGTAAGGGTCGGATAGTCTTTTCCCTTCTCTAGGTTTTCCCCTTGTACTATTTATATTGCCCTTTGGGCTGTTCCATTGTGATCCAACCATTGCACACACACTCTCCCTCTCTAAATCTAACAGCTTGTACATACTCGTTTTGTTTTTTTCCCTCTATAATGATAAGGCATCAAGCCATTTTTCAAGAAAAACATAAAATATTTCAAATCTAACTAGATAATGGCCCTTAGTAACACATGATGAAGTGTAGTAATAACACATGCTGCACTGCACTGTTGGAACATTCTGCTATGAAGCAAATAAATGATTAGACCAACTTCTACAAATTCTAGCGGTAAGGTGTGATATTGTGAGATACCATAGTTTAGGGCACTTAAATAGGTATCCTAAGAAAATAAAAATAAAAATAGTACATGAGAGCATTCATAATTGTAATCATAGGGCATAAGCTGCATAGGATCCCAGATCCTCGAATCCAAAGAAATTTAACTGCTTAAATACAATATTGCATTGCAGCCAATTTTGCTGCAACCTGAGCTACTTTTTTTATTTTATTTTTTTTGCAGAATTAAACAAACTTTAGCTCCAAATTGCAAAATTCAGCACGCTCCATCAAGCAAATTGCAGCTTCTAGCCCTCATATTGAAAAACTCCCAGACCTTAGCTTTGCTGATCCAATATTCAAACAATAAAAAAACTCTAGCATCTAGTAAGTTAACAAACAGGAATAAATGATAAAATCCAAACCGAACAGTTTTGGTTTAGCTACGGCACTTTACCGAGAAAACATGGCCCTGAGTACCTAACTGTTTGCGGACAACAGACGCACGAAGTCTATAATCCAAGCCACAAGCTCCCCAATTCACGGCAATTAAGGCATTTAGTGTCAAATTTCGCTATCATTTGAGCTAATTCCACTACATGACTTCACAGCTCATAATCACCCCGGAAAGAACACTCCAATTGCCACACTGCAGAAGATTCAGCAGCGCACTTTACCGAGCAAATTGCAGCCTTTGGCCCTCAGATCCGCGAACCTCTCCTGCAGAAAAAACCGAGTTCTAAAATGGAATCAAACGATTCAAGGATTCGGGAAGCCCAAGAGGCGATATTTTTGAGACCTTTGCGTACGCACGTGCGAGGAGGAGGAGATGACGTGGTGGTCGAGGGGCCCCGCGCGGGCGGGGTCGGCGCAGAGGAGCACCTCGGCGCCGTTGAGGCGGAGCGCGTCGTGCACGGCGTCGTACACCTCGGGGGCCACCAGGCTGCGCGACAGGAAGACGCTCGCGCCCGCGAACGTCGCCGTCCTCCGGCCGGCGGCGGCGCCGTAAGACGGCGTCATCGGGGCGGCGAGCGGCGGAGGCGGAGGCGGCGATGGTTCGCTTCAAATTTTTGGGGGGGAAGAGACGACGCCGCAAGGCGGCAATACCCAACGAAGGTTTTTTAGATCACGAAAAAAGAAGCGAATTTGCGGGGTTTTGGGCTTTCGGAACACGTGAATTTCACGGGAATTGTCGATTTCTATAAAGTTCAAGATAATTTATGCATTTGAAATTAACATTAGAGTTTGGTATGGTCATTTGTGTTGGGAAATAGCAGCTTAAAATTTTAATCTAAACTTTAAGAAAAACCATTTAAAACCTCCATAAAATAACTATAATGTATTATATTGTTTAGCTTTTAATTTTAATTCAAGCTAAAACAAGGAAGGACAAAAACTTTTCAACCTAAATTAAAATTAAGAGTATGTGTACCTAACCTTGTCCCACGCTATTAGATAGATCCCAAATCGCTGAATTTAAATATTTACGTGCACAAACTTGCATAAGTGGATCAAGTCCAAACCGAGCAGCACCGGCAACTTTGCTCACGTAGAGGGCCATGTCACCCATCCACGTGGCAACTTTTGCAAACAAACCCCTACGCTCCTCTCTATTGCACCCATTTCTTCCATCCAATGGGGTTATATGTGAACTAGATCGATAGGTCTAGGTTTAGGCGCAAGCATAAATTGTGGGCTAGCCTACTTACACATAAACTTATCTTGCCTATAGATAGTATAAAGTAACAAAGATGACTAAAATTTCCAACTCCTTATTTTCCGTAGTTGGACCTATTTCGACTCTCTCGTGGCGTCCACGTCCTCGCATTTTCTCAACTGTCGATTTCGTCCAACTGGCGGCCAGCAGCAGCCCACGTCGAACCATTTCACCTACTTTTGCCCGCGCTGCATCCCACGCCTGCGTGTCGCTCCGCTGCCACCCACACGTGCTGTGTCCTCAATGAACAACAGTGGATGAGCCAATTTGCAAAAAAAACCCTTGTGTTCTCAGTTTTCCTACCCACCTCCTCATAAGTTCGCATCTGCGTCCTTTTTTTTGTCCTGTAGACTTTTCAGTTTGCCCCTCGGATTTTCATCTTCTCACAGCGCTGCCCCTCTTTGCCTTCGTAGATACACATGTAGTTCGCCGAAATTACGGCCTTCATGCCACCGCATATATCCGTCGCTTGCGATGCTCTCCCAGCCTCCCCGCCGAACCCTAATCCTCATTTCTTCAGCCGTCGCCTTCCTTCTTCCTCTGCGTCTCCGCCCTCCTATCGTCTCTCCCATAGCCGACCCTATTCCCCACCTAGTCCTCGCCCCTCGCCCCTCGCCTCCCTCCTTCCATGGCCGCCGCCCTCGCCCTTCACCTCCCTCGGATTCCCCCACACGCCGTCGCCGCCGTCTCCTCGTAAAAAAACATGCATCGTAAATTTGAAGAAAATAAATTATATTATAACTACACGATAAATTTTATTTGTGCAGGCAGAGCCCAAAGCTGCCATTATACAAACCGGGCCAGGCCAACCTGACCCACCGGGCCGAGACTCCGACCCAAAACAATTCCCTGGGCCATTCGGCCCGCTAGGCGTGGCCCATATGCACGGGTGGTGTATTCGTTGGAAATTCTCGAGACCATCAGGCACCTTATTTTTTTTTTGAGACTAGACCATCAGGCACCTACAATTCCGTTCCTCCTCCTCATCTCCCCAAAACCCCACACCCACACCCACCGGCGGCGGCAAGGGCGGCGGCGGCGGCGGCGAAGATGATCATCCCGGTGCGCTGCTTCACCTGCGGCAAGGTCTCCTCTCTCCCCTCTTTCACGTGGTGCATACGGGCAAGGGGTTCAGGCCTTAGGGTCCCTTCTTCCCCTGCGTCTAGGGTTTACGGCCTCCTTCTCAACCCACTGATTCTGATCTTCCCCTTCTTCTGCTGTTCTTGCGGTTTTGCAGGTGATCGGGAACAAGTGGGACCTCTACCTCGACCTTCTCCAGGCCGACTACACCGAGGGGTAGCGTCAATTTACTCTATCAATCTATCACTAACTAATAACTATCCCAAGATTCAAGTTTATGTACTTGGTGTAGCGTCAATTTGCTCCACCAGTTACTAACTGTCCCAACGAGTGTTTATGTGTCGTGTCATATTTCTCTGCGCCAGATTATATGTTTGGGTGTTTCGGTAATCGGTAGTGGTGCAAGGGGTGTTATTAGGCAGTATGGGTTGGGTGTGGATTGTGGAGCAATGTTCGGTCTTGAAATCGTTACAAGAGGCTGAAATCTTGGGTTTGGTTTTAGATGTTCACTCACTCGAAATGGGTTTGGTCAATCTGGGCATCTGCTGTGTGGATAGGAATTGGGCGCACAGAATTGTTTGTTCAGGAAATTCTTCTGAAGTGCTGGTCTGCTAGGGTTGCTGCTGAAGTTTTACATGTAGAATGTGGGCAACGAGAGAATGGCAGGTAGTGAGACCAGAGTGGACTTTAGGAATCTTGAGAAATCTCATGCTAGCATGTGGTAGCATGTTACAATTAGCTCAATCATGTAAATTCTGGATCAGTTACATGCTTTCTATCTGCATTTGGCACTTTAACAGTCTGGTGAGGGCATGTTTTCCTGCTGTGAATATTTTATTAATAAACATTCTATGGTAGCCACCAAGGAAACTGCCTGTGTACTAGATTGTTCCAAGTAATTGATTCTATGGTAGCACAATTTAAGGACATAATTGGGGTAAGTTTTGCAATGAAGAGTTACATATGTTTGCATGTTCCTGCTCTGATCTTTTTGGTGGGCATATGTGATATACCAAAAACTACCTTTCCCACTTTGCATCCCGTTGGCGCCTTGATCCAAAAACTGATTTTAGATCAGGAGCCAAAAACTAATTGAACACTGTTTAATGAATTGATTCCATGTATATGTTGATGTCTGTGATCACACACTGTAATTCAATTAGTCATTTTTTTTTATCATATGTGATTCAGAATACATATTGAGGAAGGGAGGGAGGGAGGGTTTTTCGAAAGTCTACTGGCTTTTATGACTTCTAAAATTTTCATATTGTAAATGTGATAAAAGTTTCTGTAATTCTAGCACCACTGCCAATTGAAGATCATTTTTCTATTCTGCTATCAGGGATGCTCTGGATGCTTTGGGCTTAGTCCGGTACTGTTGCAGGCGAATGTTGATGACCCATGTTGATCTCATTGAGAAGCTACTCAACTACAACAGTAAGTTGATTTTGTTTGCCTCTGGTGTGCAGTCTTCACTTGTTTGTTCTCTCTTCTCCTAGCATGTCACTAACGCTGCCATTCATTGCCAGCTCTGGAGAAGACTGAGGCCAGCTAAATGAACCGCGCATACTCCCAACACTTCATCATTGCACTTAGTACCCTTCTGTCTTGTGTTATGCTGTGTATGGCATGTATCTGGACAACTTTAGTGCTGTTGTGATGATAAGGAACTTCCAGGCTTCTTTGTAACCAGTGCTATCCCTGCTATATTTCTGCTATGTGAACATTCGTCTATGGCCACACTGCACGAGATATTAGCATTTGACAATACTAATTGCAGTGGCATGCACCTTCATTCCATCAATGCATCTTGTTTCATTGGATGACGTCCTTGCCAATTTTCCCTTCGCCTTCGCTCTAGTTTTGTGAAATTTAAGATTTACTTCAAATATTTTTTTTTTATTGTTTTGACTTCCTGAGTCCTGACACCCTCTCAGAATCACATGTGGAGTATTCTCAAATTTGGCTTCGAATTGATACTCGGTTACCAGCTTTGCCTTTTTGAAGCCACGGCTGGTTAAAATTCAGCTACTTTAGTTTCAGTCTCAGCGCTAGGGAACACCCTAGGAATATTTCATGCTTCTCCCCTGTGAACTCCATTGTAAGAACTGTGGTTTGATGAGAAAATCACTGACCATTCCGATGGTATGCACTTAAGATGAGTAGCTTAATTATACTGTCATACCACTCCTCACCTGGGAAATTGATCTTAGTGACACCCAATTCGAACACCTCGTTTCAAATGACATTAAGTTTACTCGCGTTGACGCGTACGACACTGAACACGCGAATTTGTTATCTCAGTGACATTCTTCCTATTTTTTTTATTTTACTGTTGTTTTACACTGTTTACCTCATGTATGCTGTGCGTGGGCGAGGCGGAGGGCAAAGATCGTCAAGCCACATGAGTTAAACTGCGTAAATCAACAATAAAATGCGAAAAAAAGGAAGAATGTCACTGACATATTATAGAAGGTCAATTTCCCCACCTCACCTAGTAAATGCCCTTCATTTATATGTCCATCACCGCTTAGGCGAGGACATGCTAAGACAGTAAGAGTATCTTTAGCAAACCTTCTATAATATTGTAGCAGATATAAAGGGGCTACCTACAATACTTAATGTCATATGAAGCGAGGCGTTTGAATTGGGTGTCGATGAGATCAATTTCCCCACCTCACCCAATAAGTGCCATTCATTTATATGTCCATCACCACTTAGATGAGATCTCCTAAGACTGCAAGAGCATCTCTAGCAGACCTTGTATAATACTGTAGCAAATATAAAGGGTTACCTACAACACTGTAGTAGATATAAAGAGACTACTGGATGAAAGAAATTTTTTATAGTGTAGTGTAAATTGCGAAGAAAATTTAGAGGAATGTAGTGTAAATTACGAAAGAATTTTAAAGGGTTGGATAGAGAGGATGGCAATAGTGTTTTAGAAGAGATATAGAGAGACCGTTGGCGATGCTCTAAGTGCCCTCCATTTACATATCCATCACCATTTAGGTGTTGACTATCATCCATGTGTGTCACCATTATTCATTTTTCGTTCTTGTCGGGAAGTAGTAGGATGATCATGGTTCGCTGTTGTCGGTTCGCCCATGTTGGCATGTACGCAGAGGCTGCTTTCCAAGATCCCTGCCATTGTCGGATGCACACTAACTTCTAGAGGTTGGTCCATGTGATGCCCCATGTGATGTAACATGCCCCCTTTCAAATGATTTTTTTAGCTTTCGTTTTCATACTCTTGCGAAATGATTTTTAGCTTTCGTTTTCCATCGCCTTTTTAATGGATTCCTGCACCGTCCTGGCCTGCTCAGACAGATCATTCGCTGATGCCATGCTGCAGAATGCCGAACACCACTCGTGGAATTGACGCTGATTAGTTAACAATTTGAGTTTTCTTAAGTTTTCTTGGCTGTTTAATGGTTGGTCGAGCATCCTCGTAGCTTAGGGTTAAAACTGAAGCGCGACCACATCTTAAGGATACTTTCAATTGATGGTATAGCATTGGATGCAATGAGCTTATTTCAGTTAAATTCAACAGTAATTTATTGCTCGCAGGGGACATGCCAGACAACCAGTCAATCTGAGGAGCTTAATAAGCTCATAACTAAAATGTGATTTAACCTTAAAAGGTTATTAAAAGGGAATAACAAACACCATCGATTTGGGTGTGGGCAACAACCCGCAAATTACATTTTATCCTACTTTATTTCTCATCCTTTGGATGAGGTAACATGGGTGTAAGAAAGGAAACGCATCCTTTTGGATAGGAAAGAGCAGGCTCACCCATGAAAATAAGAACTAGGATATGATTAGATGATAAGCTTGGAGGAGGGCATTGCACGTGCCACCTCTCATCCAAGGGCAAAATTTAACTCATAAGAAAGGGGAAGCAAGATCTATGCACAAAAAGGGGTAACTCTGCCATGGGTTGGTCAATCGAAGCTTGATGATCGGCTCCATCTTCCACGTAGGTACTCTTCCAAGGACTTGTTCGCGGTGATGAAATCGTTGCTGCTGACAGAGGCAGAATCATCGTCGACATCAAATGCAAGATTGATATAGGACTGGATGTTGGTGTACTTCTCCGGTGGTGTAATGGCACCTTCATCGGCGTCACTCTCATATGACAATCCAACTTGTGATCTAGCCCACTTAACAGTATCAGTGTCACCGTTAAGTAGCTTCAGAACCTGATGTTTACACAGTTGCTTGTAAGATATACAAAACATGATATCTTAATCTATGCATCAGCAATAAATTCTTACGGTCGTGATGTGAGGACGGTGTTGAGGTGCTGGTTTGATGCAGAGCGAAGCAGCAAGAGTCATCGTCTCAACCTCATTGGCATGGCCTTCAGCAGGCAAACTAGGATCTACAAGTTGTGTGAGCTTTCCTCCTTGTATGATGGAATTCGCCTATACAAAACAAACGACCATTAATTAACTGTTAAAAGCAAGGAAAAGGAGCATCCCTTACCACAATTCAAGCAAATTTTTTATATTCAAACAAGGAATTGAAAAATTTTGCATAGGGCATAACACCTACCCACATTACTAGGCTCACTTGACCTTTGGGACAACCAGTGCACAGCGGTTTCCTGCCTGAGATGAGTTCAAGAAGAACGACACCAAAAGCGTACACATCAATTTTATCATTCACCTTGCCATGCATGAAGTATTCTGGAGCTAAGTACCTGGAGGAAGGTATGTCTACATCAGTAAGGAAAATGTTTAAAAACCATAAGGTAAATCTAGTGAACAACATGTCAGCTAACTAACCCAAAAGTTCCTGCAACATCATTGCACGCGATCTGTGATGTTGCATCAGCAGCCCAGAGCGCTAGGCCAAAGTCCGATAACTGCATCAAATTAATATAGAGAGCTTCAAATCAGGTAATTTGATTTTGCACAAGAACTGAAGCGTTACTTGCTATTGGATGCTGGAAGGCTACCTTTGGCTTGCAATCCTCGGAGATGAGGATGTTTGATGACTTGACGTCCCTATGGATCACTGGACGACTGTTGCCATTACCATGGAGATAATCCAGTGCATGAGCAACTCCCACTGCCACGGTGAACCTCTCAGTCCAACTGAATACATTATCACATTCTTTCTCACCTACATCACATTAGTGTTAATAGCTATGAGTTTTTTGCATGGCAATGGCACAGGAGAAAGCAGGTGGCAAAAGATCTCAAAACACACCATGCAGTATCTCTTCCAGGCTGCCTTTTTGCACGTATTCGTACACCAACAGAAGGTCATTGCTGTTGAAGCAGAAACCAGTGAGACAGATGATGTTCTCATGACTGAGGGAGCTGACAATCTCAATCTCTGAGACAAACTCCTTCAGCACCTCATCGGAATACTTCAGGATCTTCACTGCCAACTCCTTGCCGTTTGCCAAACGTCCTTTGTACACTTGGCTTGTACCACCTTGTCCAACTATACACTCTGCACAAAACATCCAATCTGATCACTACACATGATATATCTAAAAAAATTGGCTATAACAAAGGCAAATCTGAAATGCATACCAGGTGAGAAATCAGAAGTGATTTTTGCAAGTTCACTGTAACTGTAAGAAGAATAAATTGATGAGAATTTCTCTCTGATTGAGGTCAACTCCTCTGGAACTTCCTTTTCCAATTCCTCTATCACCACGGAAGACCTTCTTATATGGTTTCTGGAAGGATCAACCACCCGGTCACGCAAAATATGGCTGGCACTGGTAGTTGAGTCTGGTCCTGTGGCTCTGTGCTCTAAATGGACTGGTGAAACTACTGAATACCTGTTCGGGAGCCGCATTGCCCATTGCACCACAGACATCTTGGACTTGTCAGGCAAGGCTGATTTTCGGTTTGGGAAGAATTTCTTCCTTAGGAGAGGCCAGCCGGTTGCCACTTCTGGCAATTCGCGCGGACAACCCTTCACTGGAACCAGAGCTAATGAAACTTCCTTTGGTGGTGCGGGAGACCTCATTGGCATGGTGACAGCCCGAGAAATGGACCTGTTGTCCGCTACATGTTCATCCCGAAGTTTGTCTCCAATCATGGTCATGGAAGTTAAGAGCTTCCGGTAGCTCCTCCTTGGCGTTTCGGCTGCTGCATTCCAGTTCGACACTTAAGCATACATAATTCATAGAGACCACAAACCAAGTAACGGAAGAGTGAAATATGAAAATCATCATACTTGTGCTAGTGCTATGGAAGGGTTCTTGCTGCGCCGCATATCTATGGTAAACAATCTTGCCATTGTCCACTGCAAGAACTGAGCAACTGGTGGGAACTCTCTTTGCACAGTACTTGGCAACTGAAGTCCAGGAAGATCTAACATTTGGAGCAAACAAAACCACTAAAATCAGGAACACAAATTACTTTGGATTAAAAGCAGCAACCTGGAGCAGCAGCGAGCGTGTCAGGTTACCCAAAAGACCGGGAATTCTTCGAGACACCGAGGATCAGATGCGCGGCACCATAAGAAGCCGCTTCTTTCACCAGCGTCTTCCGGATAGACGATCCTCCGGAGACCTTGAGCTCCAAATTGATCTGACACACACAAATTTAACAGCAAAGTGACGATGAGATATTTGAGACTACTTTCCATTCACATTAGGGAGCAGCAAAATCCCTACTCCTCAACCACTTTCCATATAGACAACGACTGCTTGGGTTTGGGTATTGGCACTGACCTGCTTGAGGTTGCAGAAACCGTCGTACACGGCGAGCACCGACACAAGGGAGTCGGCCGCGTCGCTGCTCCCCTCCAATCCCACCCCTCCTCGTCCTCCAACTGAACAAGGAGATCAAATCCCAAAAAAAGAGATTAATTTTCGCAGTAAGATGGAATCAGGAAGAACAAATTAGTCCCCAGAGGATCAGGAGAGCCAAAAAAGAGGAAAAAAAATCAAGCTTCAAATACAGTAGATTGGAACCAAGAAATGGGTCGAACGAAAAGCAAGCCCAGAGGCGGAGCGGCCGACGACGGCGGGCTCGCCGGCGCAGGGCAGGGGGCGCACCGTGGCGGTCGGGGGAGACGTGGAGCGCGACGACGCGGTCGCCGGCATTGGCGACCTTGACGAGGGCCCAGGTGAGGAGCTCGCGGCTGGCGGCGTCCCTCCTGATGCCCACCACCACCGTCCTCCCGCTCGGCGCGGCCGCGGGCTGCCGGGGCGCCGGCGCGCACTGCTCACGCTCGTGTGCGCCGTCCGGGACGAGGAGCCTCATGGCGGCGCTCCTCCCCTCCCCCTCCCCTTCCCCGCTCTTCGCGCCGCCGCGGAGGAGAGAGAGGAAGAGAGAGAAGAGGAGAGAGAAGTGGAGAGAGAGAGAGGGAGATGGTGCGTGTGGTGTGGTGTGGTGTCTCCGACGACGTTGATCCGAGGGAGGCTGCGTTTTATGCGGCCGCTGCTTCGCTCGCTCGCCGTCGCCGGTAAACGTGAAACGGTTTAACGGCGGCTCGTTGAGTTTCGAGAAAAAAAAAATTGCATGTACCCATCTAAACTTGCGTCATTTCACATTTGACTTCTTTAATCTGTGTTTTACTGCTGTGAACCCTAGACTTATCGCCATTCGCATAAAAGATCTAAAACCATTAGAACAACTATTTAGAGCTGAGAGACTATGTGGCTCTCCACTTAAGCGTCCACATCATTCTACCTCCCTTCTTTCTCGGGATTTCAACTCTCAAAAATTGAATTTCGTGGTCTTCAAATTTTAAGAATTAACTACCTGTGAATAAATTTTATAATTTTGTTAGGGATAAAAAAAAATCAAACATTAGAATTTTGGGGTTGGGTATTTTAAATTTAATATATTTTTATAAATTTCAAATTTTAAAAAAACACAATTTCAAGAATGCAAACAATATATATTCTTTAAAAAAGTATTTTGAAACTTCAAAACACAAAATTTAAATATCAGAAATTCTAAAATGCAAAAAAATCCTAAAATTCATTTTTTAAAAAATTAAGATTCACAAATAATTGAATTAAGAAATAATTTATTCTTTTCTCATTATAGCTTTTTTGGCCAACAAAAATCTTGAAAAAAAACTTTATAAAATGGAACTGTAATACCATGATGATGGTCCATA